>LCTX01000103.1:54785-72815 GCA_002233555.1 Limonomyces culmigenus | reverse complement strand
GATCCGTGACTGTCACTCGTTGCGGCCGGAGAATCTGAACCATTCTGCTGGACAAGCCCGAAGACTCACTTGCTCTCTTTTGCACGGACACTGGCGCGATCTTGGGCGCATCGAACCTACATCAGCCCATGTCGACATCTGTGCGGAGAACGTCAACAGCACACATCCATTCATCTCATAGAACTCCGTACATTAGTGAATCACTTCCACTGCAAGACACCTGGACGCTCGTCGACCCCGAACAAACTTATGAAGCCTGCACGGTCCTTGATTTGCAAGTGTGCATTGGTGATGCGAATCAGCAACTGATCCAGTGCGCATGCGATAGTCTCCGAAAGAACGGGCGCCCGCGATGCCTCCCCTTCGAAGGGATCAAATTGATAGGCGACAAGAAACCTGTGCGTCGCGCGCTCTACGAGCGTCATCTCAAGCACGAGTACGCGGAGAGCAGGAAGGTCCGCGGCAGCCAGAAGGGACCGTAAGACCTCGACCGTCATCTCTACGATGATAATCAGTCGCAGCGTGAGCGTGACCAACTTGGTGTGTGAAGGAAGCGCTGCGAGGAGCGTCAGCTGTAGTTGGAGCGAATCCGCCGTTAAACTCACTCGTGATGGAGATGCCAGGCGAAATGCCAATCTTGTTCTTGTCCTCGATAGTGAGATGCAGCTCCGTGAGATTGACAAAATCGAAGATGTGCTTGCAACCCTCCGAGAAGTGCGGGGCGGCCACGTCGAGGAACTGGATACGCGCTTGACGGACGGTCTGAGCAACCGGAGACACTGCGATATCACCCAGAAATCGTGGATCTACCTCCCATCCAGTCACTTCGAGCTTCTTTAAAGTAGTTATGGTGAGTGCTATGGTGATCTGACGAGGTCTGTGGTCACGTAGCAGAAGGACCTCAAGGCGTGAAAATGCATTCAACACAGCAGACATTTCTTGATCCGTGAGACGGCATTGTGCCACCCATACTTCTAGAATCACAGTGTTGCGAAATTTACCAAGTGTTGGGAGGAGTAGCCGGGGGGATATGGTGTCTCTGCTTCGTACCACTACCTGTGACACAAGATTGGCAAGATGAGAGTTTTCCGATATCTGTGCCCGCCGTGTTGCTGCTGCGTCTTCCGATAACGACATGCGTTCAAACTCGCCATCAATGTCACAGCGATGAAAAAGTGCCTTTTGGCTCGGTATGACCCATAACTTTGAGACGGTAGCTAATTGTCGAAGCCATGGAGTGGAGTGCCTACCCGGGGTATAGTCGTCCACAGCCATCCACGCAATCTCAAGAATCATCTCCGGCGGCAGTGTGACGCGAAAAGTTTCGATGAGGTGGGTGTCAGACTCGTCAGTGATGTCGTTGGGATGCTGCTTGAGGAGACCGTTCAGACAGATGAGGCTGTCCGACATGCCCGGCCTTATGATGTGCTTTGCTCGAGAGTACCGGGATATAGGAGTACCGAAAGGTTGGAGAACGCGATTCGTAGATGGTGGCAGAGACGAAGTAGGAAAGCGATCACGAGACCAGAGTCAACAAATTTGCCGCTTATGCACTGTCAGGCGTCATCGCTCTTTTCCTCCCACCATTCGAGTCCAACTGTCTCAACCACTCTGCCTGTCTTGTATCTATGTTTCCATAAACTGTGTTCTTGCGTCTCATCGAGTGCATCTGTATGCTCTGACATGCGTCATGCTCATGGTGTAGCTCTGCGCCGTGGTCGGTCTCTTCGTTGACGAGGATGTTCGGGGGAGCGGTCGCATTGAAGTCTTTGAGTTACAAGATAAGGTGCGTTCCATACTCTTCGCATGCTTTTGCTTTCTGAACCCGGTCCTAGTCATGGCTTGATAAACCAAGCGAACGAGTCTCCGTCCCCCTTCTCTCCCTCCTGAGATCGCACCATTTGTGTACAGAAGCGGCGGGTATCCACCGCTGCCTCTGAAGTGGCTACTTGGTGCTATATAGACGGTCCTACTGCCTCTTGTCATGCAAGAGGATGGCTGTTCGTGCTCATCGAGTGCGGACGGCCTGCCCGCAGACTGGACCTACACCTTCATGTACTTCAAGTGTATGTCCGAAATGATACATATTTCGCCCATCCTCTTGTTCTCTCAAGTCGAATCCACCGAAAGCAAGTACATGAACCAAGGTCACTGGATTAGGTGTTTCACTTCGTCACCCCCATGTGCATGAACTTCAACTGAGCCGTGCCGAGCCCCTTCGCGTTCACGATGTGAGGTTCGCCGGGCATCACATCCAACCCGTTGTCGCTCCATGCAACTTCGACTTCGTTCGCTGCCGCTTGGAGGAAGAGTCCCTTGACCGGTCTCGTCACGGTGACCCTCACGTCCGCACCCCCGTCGGGAAGGCGCTCGACCTCCAGCACGAGGTCAGGATCGGGAAGGTCCACTAAGGCGTAGGGCTGTGGCCAGTCTGTGGTCCTTGCGACGAGTTCGTCCGTTTCCGCATCTCTGAGCACGGCACCAACGACGATCGTAGCGCCAGCCGCATCTGGGCCCACCAAGCCAGACGGTACGGGAATGGCCAGTTTCGTCAACTCCGTCGAAGAATTTGGCGCAAGGACATGAGGGGTCTTCTCAGTTCTGTGAGTCCAGCCGGATGGTTCGAGGTCTACGAACGTCACTTCGAGGAGGACGTTCCGAGACTTCAATGTTGCGTTTGTGCCCCAGATGTTCACGGTCGCTGATGTTGCTTGGAAGTTACCAAACTCGTAGAATTGGCGAGGTCGGTCGTGTGCACGATTCTTTTCAACCTGGACGAGACAACTTGTCAGTGTCGAACAATGTCGAATAGTTTGGCCTACGTTTCGTAAGATGCCAACTGTGAAGAACGCCAGCTCGCGTTTGATCGCATAGTACGCCGGTTTTGGACGTTGCTGTTCATGAGATAAGCATCAATACGCAAATAGGGCAGATCCACTGACGAAGTAGTCGATGATCGCCCACGAAGTCACCGGCCAGCAGTCATTAAGCTGCCACACCAGAGCGCCTCCACACTAGAGAAAGCCATCAGGATACACACCAATTTGGAGAAGAGTGTAACGTACAAACTCTTTCCCTGGACCTCTCCACTCCCTTCTCCAACTCCTGTACGCATAACCAACGGCCTCAGCCTGGAGCATCTGGGTGTTGAAGATGTAGCTGCAGAGATGTTCAGATATCACGCGACGTTCACAACACAGAACACGTACGTCTCGAGGTCGTTCGTGAGGCGGAAGTTCTCGTTCATCAGGACTGCGAATCGCTTCTGGTGCGCGCCGGCTTTGCAATGCTGAGCCATCAGTCGACCTTGCGGGCGGCGCTCCTTCGGGTCGTATTTCTGATCACCCATCCAGTATTCGACCGTCCTCAGATCCGGCATCGCGGGCATCCCGAACTCGCTTTGTTCAGAATCGTCAGGATCAGAATTCATGGTTGACGATATGAACACACCTCACGAATCGTCCGCCAAGCCGATCGTAGTCTTGGAAGGGCAGTCCTTTCCCGGCCCAGACATCCCACATGTGCACGTCGCCGACAGAAGGATCCGTGGTATCCCAGCCTTTACCACCGTATGGGCTGCCGCGGTGGTATGCGATTTGGTTGCGGGTATGCTCGCAGATGATACTGGGCAGAACTTCCTCATAGATCTTGCGTGCTGGGAGGTCTGGCACGTCACCCCACTGCAAAACTTGCTGGTAGTCTGAGTAAAAGGATGAGCCGAGGGAGTGGGTCTAGCAAAGGTATATCCACCGACCTTCGTTGTTCCCGCAGAATAGAGCCGTACTGGGGTGGTTACGGAGGCGACACACTACCTCGGTGGCCTCTTGCGTCACGGACTCGACGAACTCAGCATGTGCCGGGTAGACACCGCACGCAAATTGGAAGTCTTGCCATACCAACAGACCAAGCTCTACATCACGCAATCATCAGCATGGGTCTAAGTGCGCCAGACATGCCTCACCATCGCAAAGGTCGTAGAAGATGTCCGGCTCGTAGATTCCACCGCCCCATAGGCGAATCATGTTTTGCCCGCCCTCCCGGGCCAGTGTCAGCCAGGACCGATATCGTTCCGGCGTGACGGTCGTCAGAAAGTTATCTGCCGGGATCCAGTTCGAACCTATTCTGAAGTTCAGTGCTCAAGGTCGCTCTGTTTACAACGGAATACGTACCACCAGCAAAGATCGGAACTCCGTTGACCTTGAAGTAGAAGGTCGATCCTTTCCCGTATTGGTCACCATCTTCCAGGGGGTCCTGGACAAGCTCGATCCGTCGGAAGCCAACGTTCTGAGAAGACGAGTCGACGACTTGGGACTCCTGGTTAAGAGGTCAGACATGCTCCCCCACGTTCGGCGACATCATGCCTACCTGATCCAACAAATCTACTGTAAGCTTGTAGAGCTTCTGTTCACCGTATCCAACCGGCCACCACAAATCAACCAGGTCGGAAACGACACAACTGACACTGTTTTCCGCTCGTGGAGAACCGATGATATCTTTCAGGACTTGCAGCTCCTCAAAGACCAGTGAATCATCATCGTGTTTCGTGAGGCGGATCCGCAGGCGATGGGATGGGTGCAGTTGTCCTTCAACCGAGATGCTTCCTACGACCAAGCGGTCGCTGAGGTCTTCAGGAACGAGTGCTGTGACGTCCACCGAATGGATGCGGGCCGAGTACGCGACCAGCCGGATTGGTCGGTAAGGACCGCACGTCATCAGTTCTGGACCCTTTTGGACTACATCAGCCCTTGTATCAGGAGAGGAAGTGATAGAAGAACCCAGTCCCAACTATCAGTGGTCTGATTAGATTTGAATCGTATGAAGGGTAGTGGCAACTGACCGCCAGTCATACTGAGCCTTTCTCACGTATACACGCGAAGGGTCGCCGAGGTTAACAGAGCCAGCTCGGACTTTCCCGTACTTTGCCTCAAGCTCCTTCGCAATGAGTTTGGCGGACTTGAAATGAAGCAGGAGCTTGTTGTTGGTTACGAGGACGTGGTCCGAGACGGAAACCTAGTCGGGGTTAGCAGGAAATGTGGACCATGACATGAAAGATGTTACCTTGTAAGAGCGAAACACATTGTCGGAGCTGAGCACGAGGGTGTTGTTCTAACACGAGATCAGAGGAAGTCACGAAAGAATCCCAGACTGGCGCACGAGGTACACATCGCAGAAGGTGTCTAGCCCTGCAAGCTCTAGTTCATGAAAAGGAGCAGCGACTCCATCAAAACGGGTTTGGTAAAGCCACTCGCGCTCGCCCACCCCTGCAAGTTTGTAGTGAGACCAAGTAGAAGTACGCAAGACTCAGAGACGTACATTGGACGTCGTGTTCGTTGAAGCCGATGTATGGGTCAGGGATCCGCCCTACGGCCAGAAGCTCTACATGTACCTCAGATGGGAACATCGACACGGGCGTCCAGTTATCGTCCTCTTCCGTCACGGCTACCGCCGGATCTCGTTCTTTCCATCGCCAACCTATGGCGAGGTCGTGGCGCTCGCACGAAGTCATGGATTACAGATATTGATCAGTTATAGAGCGCTTGGATACACGCTGGTGAAGGCAGAGCAGAGGTCCATCATGATCATCTTTGAGTCAAGGTTTCGACGAGTCGAAGGCGCGTCAGGGACCCGAGTCAGACTTCGCCAAGCGCGCTGCTGCGGACACTGCTTGGTCGCGTACTTCAACCTCCTAACACTCGGCGCTGCACCTCGCAACGAACTTTCCCCTATGGCGAACGGCAGCGACGAGCTCGCTGAGATCGACGGTGTCAAGCCGAGTGTCTACTTGAAGGATACGGAGGAAAGAGAGGTGGCGGGTAGTGGGTGCGGCGCCTCTTTCGCTGTGCACAGGCGCGCATATACTGACGATTCCCCGTATCCAGAAAGAGTAAGTACAAGCTGAAGCGAACCTGGGATCACTACTCCTGGTATGTTATGTGTAATCTTATTGTTATCTCACACTGACATTTATCCAGTTCCTGCCCTGTGAGTTGCATACACACGTCTCGCATCTCCATTTCTCATCTCTTCCCTATGACTTTAGGCATGGCGAAACCAGGTTTGTGGTTCTTCTATCTATCACCCGTGTAACGGACACCAACGGATGCGTACAGAAGGGCGTCGTGACCGACGCTCGCACATGCAAGCATCTCCGCCAGCTACTCGGCACGGCATACGAGGACGCCCGGCTCGCGTGGAAGGCTAAAAGTCAGCCAACTTCCGGCCCCGCCGCTGCCTCGTCTTCCAAACCGGACAAGAAGCCTGCTTCGACAGCTAAGCCTCGCGCCAAGCGTGGTCGTCCGGCCGATGAGGACGAAGACGAAGCTAAGGAGGAGGACGAGAAGCCGAAGAAGAAGCCGCGCTCGACCGCCACCGCGACCCGATCTTCGAAGCGCACCAAGGCGGATGAGAAAGATGAGCAGGACGATGATGAGGATGAAGCTGAGGAAGAGGGCGAACCGAAGGCGAAGTCTAAGTCTAAGCCTCGCTCCACGGCTGCCGCCAAGAAGGCTCCTGCGTCTAAGCGCGGTGGGAAGGTCAAGGCGGAGGTAAAGGAGGCCTCTCTTGACCCCGTCGACGAAGATGCTGCGATGTCGGAGGGCGAGGAGGTGAAAGCGGAAGACGAGGGCGAGGAGGTCAAGGCGGAAAACGAGGGTAACTTCAAGCCCTCGGGTGCAGATGACCTCGCCGAGATCGACGGCGTCACCCCGAATGTGCTGCTCAAAGACGGCGAGGAGATGGAGGCCAAATCCATGTCGAGGTGATGCATCTTTTCGCGAGCAAGCACGTCTCCGTCTAACGCTCTTACAGCTCGTCGGTCTACAAGATTAAGAGAACTTTTGACCATTACTATTGGTATGTCGAATCTGATTGGATATGTCTTCTCGTCTGACCTAAACTCGCAGCACTTGTCCGGTGAGTATGCTGGGGCACCAGAGAGAAGGGCTTTCGTCTGATTGCTTCATCAAAGGCTTGGCGCAACCAGTCTCGCATGCCGGTAAACGCTCGCTCGTGCAAGCATCTTCGAGCAGTCCTCGGTGACGACTACGAAAACGCTCGCCTCAAGGTCATGAATCCTGACGGTTTCGACGCCTCGGCTGTGCCCAAAAAGAAGGCCGCACCGAAGAAGAAAAAGAAGGCTGGAGACGATGGCGACGAGGATGAGGACGATGACGACGACGAGAAAGTCAAAGTTGAGTTGCTTCTCGCGAGCAAGTGGGATATCGAGACCGGCAAGGACGTCACGGACTGGTGGATGTCCGAGAAGCTGGACGGTGTTAGGTTAGACCATACTTCCCCTCTGGTCATTCAGTAAGCTGATTACTGCACAGAGTATACTGGGATGGCACGCGGATGCTTAGCCGGCTCGGTAACTCGTTCACGCCGCCCAACTGGTTCAAAGAGAGTGAGGATTTGCCGCTCATGCACTAGACCCCCGTCGAACTGACTAGCATCTTAGAGCTGCCAAAGGACATCACTCTAGACGGAGAGGTATATTCATTCGCTGTTCTCGCTCGTCCACGTGGAGGTTCACACCCCTTCGCAGCTCTTCGGCGGTCGTGGCGAGTTCCAGTCGACCGTCTCCATCGTGAAGACCACCAACTCGCCTCACTGGAAAGACATCACCTTCCAGGCGCGTCCTGTTCTTAAACTAGTGACAGTAAGCCTGACCTTTCATCCAGATCTTTGACGTTCCGTCCATGGGTACCCAGCCGTTCGAGGAGCGCATTGCTCATGCCCGCCAGCTCTTTGGCAAGAACGGCAAGTATGCGTCGATGAACCGCATCAAGGTCCTCGAGCAAGAGAAGGTCAAGAACCGCCAGCACGTGCTTGACAAGCTCAAGGAGATTGAGACTATCGGTGGCGAGGGTGTGATGCTTCGTCAGCCAAAGTCGTGAGTTACATCGGCCCATCCTGTCTTCATACATCGCTAATGGTAACTCTTAGGCTCTACGAGGGCAAGCGAAGCAACACGCTGCTGAAGGTCAAAGTACATATGAGGGTTCGTTATCACTTGCTCCTGTTCTAAAATATACATAGACGTTTTACGATGCGGAGGCGAAGGTCACTGGCTACGAACCCGGGAAAGGCAAGAACAAGGGCGTCACCGGCTCACTCAAGTGCGAGATGGAGTCTGGAAAGGTGATCCACTCTACGACCTCCAGGTCAGAACTGAGCTGACTGACGGATAGAAATTCAACGTCGGGACAGGTCTCTCAGACGCTCAACGCAAGTCGCCACCCAAAGTCGGGGCAATCATCGTGTACCGCTTCCAAGAGCTTACGAAGGACGGCGTGCCTCGCTTCCCCTCGTTCATTGGCGAGTCCGCCGATAAGACAGAGGCGAAGGACGCTGAGGTGCCTGAGCATCGCAAGACCAACGCGACCAAATCCGAGGATTGAACGCAGCAATAGTATTTATTCGGTCGTCTACACGCTTGCTAATGCTATACCATTGCCATCGATCCATCTCGTGTACTGCGCCAGCACCTCTGGCGTGATCTGCTTTCTTGCCCTTTGAGCTGCTTCCAGGAACGCCTGGTGTGCTACCTATGATATGGGTTAGTATCTCTGATCATGCTAAGTAACCAACGTGACCAACATGAGTTGATTCGATATCTATCTTCATGGTGAGCATGGCCGCCTCTTGGCACAGTGCCATGATCTCTGCACCCGAACATCCCACGGTCTGGGAGAAAATGGGATTAGAAAAACAAGTCCTGTCCACAACAAGGAAAAGTGGGCTGACCAGAGCTGCGATGGCGGTAACGTCGACATCGTCCGCAATGCTCATTGACTTCATTCGTATACGAAGTATCTCCTCCCTCCCCGTTACGTCTGGAGGGCCGACGAACAGCAGTCGATCAAGTCGGCCGGGCCGCATAAGAGCAGAGTCCTGCGCAAGTCGTCAGTAGAAAGCTCGGTCGATGTATCGTTCTCAACGTCCACTTACAATGACTTCCGGTCGGTTCGTCGCTGCGACAACTGTGACCCCTACCTTCAGCTGTTGCACCCCGTCCATCTCCGTGAGAAGGCTGATCAGCATCCCTTCTGACGTGGAGGTCGTCGGACTCGAGCGCGAGGACGCTATCGCATCAACCTCGTCGAAGAAAAGGATGCACGGAGCTGCGCCCCGAGCTTTGCGGAACAGCTCGCGCACAGCTCGTTCCGAGTCGCCAACATACTTGCTGAGCAGCTGCAGAGGTATGAGGAACAGGATCGAGCTAAGACAGACAACGCAGACTCGCCTCGGGGCCCTTGATGGACACAAAGTTCACGCCACTTTCGTGCGCTAGTGCGCGAACGAGCAGCGTCTTGCTGCAACCGGGTGGCCCGAACAATAGAACCCCTCGCGGGGGCTGTACGCCGAGGCGAGCGAACGCCTCTGTCGATACAGATGAGCGAGGCAATATGAAAACGACAGTAAGACGAGCATACCTGGGTGCCGGAGCGGCCACTCGACGCACTCTCTCAGCTTTTGAATAGTCGGGCCTAGTCCTCCGATGTCCGAGTACTTCACGGGTACATCCGCACCCGAAGCGAGGAACATGCGTAGTGCAGATGGTCGGACGTTGGGAAGCGCCGCCCGAAGATCATTCACTTGGAGCTTCGGCGGCTCCACTTCTGTCGAGCCTGAGGTTGACCATGCCTTGATGGCCGATGTGCCTGCCTCACGCACAACGGCTGCGAGGTCTGCGCCAACATAGCCATGCGCTTGTTCGGCGATAGACGCAAGTTCTGTTGAGCTGAGATCGTGCGGCGTGTTTGCCAGCAGAACGCGAAGAATTGAGGTGCGAGCGGCCGCATCCGGGAAGCCTAGGTAGCCGGGATCAGAAAAGGCTTCCTCTCGTCGTCAGCATAAGGAGCCCCCACCGATCTCGATCTCCCGGTCAAGCCTTCCGGGGCGTCGGAGCGCCTGGTCAATGGCGTTTGGCCGGTTCGTCGTCGCAACCACCACGACCCGCTCGTCCTCGTCTTCAGAAAAGCCATCGAGGAGCGTGAGCAGTGTGGCGACGACCCGCTGCTCGACTTCACTCCCTCCTCCTCCCGTATCCGACCTCGCTGGGCAGATCGCGTCGAGTTCATCCAAGACTACGATGCACGGACTCTGAGAGCTGATAAGTGGGCTGTGAAGAACCTGGTCCCTATCTCACCTTTGCTCTCGCTTCGGCGAAGACGGCACGAAGACGGCCCTCCGTCTCGCCATGATATGCTCCGTTTAGTTCAGGGCCATTGACAATAAGGACGGACGCAGCCGTGCTCGCAGCAATTGCTCGGGCGAGATGAGTCTTTCCCGTGCCTGGAGGACCGTGGAGTAGAATCCCACGTGGAGGTTTGAGTCCTGAGGGGTTGATTAGCCAAGTTAGAGCGTGCGGTAGAGCATTATACGAATGGCAGAGCGGTGAGCCGCTTCAGAGGAAGGAAAGCTTACCGTAGTGCTTGAACAGTCCCGGCCGGGTGAGGGGTATCTCGAGAAGATCCCGAACTTGCTCGACTTGTGCATCTAGGCCTCCGACAGTGGCGTATGGGTCGTGCGATCGCTCATCTGGAAGTGAAGCAACACCGTCCTGAGTACATTTCATTTGAGTAAAAAGAACAATGCACGGCCGTGAGACTCACCGCGGGCTCTTTCAGCTTGGCCACCTGCTTATCAAGTGTGTCCAACACGACTTGCGTGTTCCAGCCGACTGACCAAATCCTAGTTGAATCTTCTTTCTTCTCTGTTTGAAGGGAAAGTGATCCCATGATGGAGGCAATGTCGCCGTTGGCTTTCGGTGGTGGATCAGGCGCAATTACGAAGCGCCGAGTTCGACTTTCGTAGGGCACATTCAGTATGAGATAACTGGTGACATATTTCAGGTCGACTAAGAGGATCTCGTGAGTTCGATGGGCCCGAGCTGGGCTGATGCACTCGTACCCATGAGCTCTTTGACGAGCAGCTGTAGCCAATCGTGCGCTTTGCCTTTCGTGTCTTCTTTCCCTCCCGGTCCGATCACACCAGTTTCAGAAGTTCGAACTTCCTTCAGTCGGATGGAGGGGGCAATCAAGATGTGTCGAGTACAGAGTGGGAAAGTTTTGCCGGGTTTAGGCAAAATGGGGTGGAGGGTGACTCGTGAAGAACTGTCAATGCGCGCAGATGAAGCGATGGCAGGTGAAGTCTCGATCTCTGAGCGAGAAGATGAAGTTCATGTAGCATCAACTGTTGGAAAGGGACGGACCATCCTCCTCTAGCTCGAATGAAGGCCAAAGCGTTCCGACCGCGAAGGGTGTCTTGATGGCGGTGAGTCGATGGTCGAAGGCAGAACTGACCAAAGCACCTCCGCTGAAAAGACCTCGGAAGAGCACACAGCGATCAGATCTCCGGCGGCGAGCTTCGAGGCCCTAAGGATGTCGGAGTTCAAGCTAACCCTCCGAGCCCATCGAGGATCGTCTTCATCTGGCCCAGCTTCGACAGTTACGATTCGAAATGTACGACTCGAAAGAGCCATTTTATGTAGATGAGAAAGCGTGATATCTGCGTTGTCCACACACTTGTTGATACACGGAGAAAGGCAAAGTCGGCGAAACGGGACGCGGGGTCGCGTGTGGCATCTTTCGCCTTCCCCTCCACGTCTGCAACTGCGCTCGCCAACTCGACGCGACAACTATGGCTGAACCTACAAAGGCCGAGACAGAGAGTGTATTCAAGATCTTAAAAGCTCAGAAAGCCAACAAGGTACGTGGATGCCTCATAATCTGTTGCTGAAACGGAGGACTCATGAGGAGCACCATAGGTCTGCTTCGACTGCAAGGCACGGAACCCAACATGGTCTAGTGTCACTTATGGCATATATATCTGCCTGGAATGCTCGAGTGTACACCGTAATCTGGGTGTCCATATCACATTCGTCCGGTACGCTCCCGCTGTCTCAGCTCACAGGGCTTGCGCTGATCGCAGTCCACCTCTCTCCCCCCACACACCACGCCAACTATTACTCCTCTAAATTGCTGCATTCCATCAACTTCTCATCCAGATCCACTAACCTCGACTCATGGCAACTCGGTCAGCTTCGCACCATGAAGGTCGGAGGTAACCAGTCCGCGATCGACTACTTCACGAAGAACGCCGGCTCCGTGATCCTGAACGACTCTGACACCCGAAAGAAGTATCAACATCCCGCCGCAGAGGCCTACCGCGCCGAGCTTGCCTCCCGCGTAGCGGACGATGCCTCGCGCTTCCCCGCTGGGATTTGGGTCGATGGCATGGCGCAGGCGCAAGCACCTCCCTCGTCGACGCCTGCCGCCGGGGAAGCGGACGACTTCTTCGACAGTTGGGACAAGCCTGCGGATTCTGGAGCTTCGACTCCCGCAACCACTGCCGCACCCACGCCACCACCCATGATTGGCCGGGCGTCCGGACCTCGCACCGTCACATCGTCCTCCCTCCGCTCGTCAACGCCCGCAGGCGGAAGCAAACTCGGCGCGTCCCGTACCGGCTCCGCGTCTTCCATCACGACCAGCGCACCCTCTACGCCTGGCGTCGGCGCCGGCCCGAAGAAGAGCAAGCTCGGCGGCCTGGGCGCGAAGAAAGCGAGCGCGCCGATCGACTTTGCCTCCGCCGAGCGGGCCGCGCAGGATGCGGAGCGGAAAACGCGCGAGGCGGAGGAGCGTTCGCGCACGGAGGAGGCCGAACGCAAACGCAATGAAGAGGAGGCCGCTACGGTCGCGGCCGCTGCGAAGGCAAAGACAAGTGCCAGCACGTCGAGCACCCCCGCGGCCAAGGCGGCGACTCCGGCGGCGAAGGCGGCAGCTCCGGTGAAGAAGGCGGCGGGCACCGAGCAAGACATGTCTCGTCTCGGCATGGGCATGAAACGCCTCGCGTTCGCTGCTGCACCTGCGGCCACGCAGAAGAAGCAGTAGTTAGTGAGCCTCATCCTAATATTGAACCCCAGGACTGACCATCATCGTAGCGTCGAGGAAACATCAACCACCGCCCGCGACCGCTTCGGTGGGCAGAAGGCGATCAGCTCGGACATGTACTTCGAGCGCGGCGGGTACGACCCCGCCGCGGCGTCGGAGGCGCAGGACCGTCTGCGCTCGTTCCAGGGCGCGACCTCCATCAGCTCGAACGCGTACTTTGGCCGCGAGGAGGACGAGAATGGCGAGGATGGCGGACCGGGCGGCGGTGGCGGAGGTGGAGATGGCATGCTCGGCGATGCAAACCTGGAGAACATCCAGGCCAGCGCTCGTGACGCCATTCAGCGTGTGATGGCGAACCCGGATGTGCAGAATGCGGCCGAGTCAATCCGTCAAGGCGCACTCAAGGTGAGAATCTTGATTTGTCCATGCTGCCGCACCAACTGACGGGTGTCTAGTTGTCTGACTATCTGGCGACGTTCTCAGAGCGATGAGAACACGGTATGTACTTCGTTCTGAATTGTGTTTACTACTGGGTTTGGATGGGAATGCTCAAGTCTGTCAGGCAGACTTAATGAATCAAGTAGACGAGCCTATGACAGCGTATCCGAGTGAGTGACGGTATGAGAGTCTCGGCATGTATTAGCAAATTTGAGAAAGTAGATGCAGGATGGACGCACGTGATGACGATCCACCTTGCTCTTCCACCCCTTGAGATCGACACCTCTGTGTTCTCCCTTCTTCATCTGAGGGGCACGATGAATGTGTCACAGCGTACACACTTTCCCGCTGAGATTATCAACGAGATCGTTGCAATCGCGTCACATCGTAGCCGCTGGCGGACCAAGCAAGACATCACGAGATGGTTGAGGCAGACGGCGACTGTCTCGATTGAATTTGGAGCGGCGAGCCAGCGGATGCTCTTCCGATCTGTGGATATTCGTCCGCATGGCGTGGGAGCTCCCCACTGGAGTCAAGCTGCTCGCATGGACTTTCTCGTCAAGCACCCGCGCCTGGCCGCCTACGTGTTGCAGCTGGAGCTCTGGGGGTTCAACCCGAGCATCGCACCGACCTTTGCAGAGATGAGCCTAGCTCTGGCCCGCACACTTCACGCGGTGCACATACTACACGTCTCTCCGGACATACTTCGTCACGAACCGCAGGGCCTGAACCATCTACTCTAAAACTTCACTAGCGTGCGGCGCGTGATGGCGTTAACCTTGCCCCCGCGGTTGGCAAATCCTGCTCGGGTCACGTACTGTCTCACTCAACTCGCTCTGCATGACTTAAAAATAATTGGAACATGCGAATTTCTCGCAGATCTCCTCGATGCGATTGCGTGCACGGATACCAAGTATCGCTTGCGGAGCGCTAAGCTGGGTATGCATAATTGGGACAGGACAAGCTTCTTGGTCTGCCAGAGATGTCTTCTCCGGTATGATGCTTTAGCCGAGCTAAGCATTCACATTGGCACCCTGTGCGAGTTCAGCGAAATGGCGGGCCAAAGTGGGTTGGACTGGTGTGCCTAGCAGTATATTGCTGATTGGATCACGTTCAGCTATCTCCTTCGGAACTCACCCCTGCCTCCGCAGTCTATGCATTTATCTGCGGGCAGAGACTGACAGTACCGTGCACATATTAGCTGAACTCTTTGACTCAGCGTTTCTGCCCGTCATGAGGGAGCTCACTCTGATCCTCCAGCCTGAGTACCACATGCAGGAGATGGTGTTTGAGCCGATCAGCGGAGCTGCGTCGCCCCGCATCTTGCCCGAGACGATAGTGGCAACCATTGAGGTGCTACGCGTTGCGTGCGTGCGGAAGGTGGTCATCCAGAACTGGACCCGCTTTGCTGAGCTCCTGGGCGTCCAAGATCGCCCGGGAATGCTGCAAGTTGTGCATGCGGAGGAGGGGACCCGGTGATCGCGGTGCATTGTAGCGCGGCCTGGATCACAGGTTCGATCGAGTTTTGACGAGGCTCGTCACGGACGGCGGCAAAGAGGTTGAGACGATTCCCCGGAACGAGTGACGGCCTAGTCGGTCTGCAATGTTGGACGAGCACATACCGGCTCGGCTCCTATTGAATCGTACTCATCTCTTCGCCAAGTAGCTACAAGAGTATGGTCAGCGGCCATGTCAGTGCAAGGGCATAGCAAGACTGAGTTTTGGGTCACTGATACAACAATCACTCTTCTGCTTCTCCACCATTGTTGCTCACTTTTGCATGACAATTTCGGCGCTAGTCAAATAGACACGGGCTGAAGAAATAATGGGATTATGGGAAATGGAGCGAGTGCTGTCTACGAAGAGTAAAGGAGGAGGTCTGAGACGCAGCATCGAGTGGGCGGAGCGCGTCTCGATCATAATGCCGACGGGACGAAGTACATGTCCTGCAGCTAGGTGTCAGCGTGGTGAGCGAAGCGGTGTTCTGTGCACATACTAAGATGTAGGTGTAGCGACCGGGCTCCCAGTACAGGTCGACATCTCCCGAGACAATCAGTCCGGCACGGATTCCAGCGTCCCAAGCCAAGAGTCCCCTCAGCATGAAAGCCGTCGGGGTTGACACACGTCAGACTGAGCTTGTTGTTGGTCAGATCGACAGTCCACTGTGGATGCGGTTAGACAGTGAGAGCATGCGTGGGGCCTATAGCTACATATTATCATCGTTTCCACATATTTCCCTGTCACGGGATCAGGCTGTTGAATGTTGTTGGCAGAAACTGTGTAGCATATACATCAGGGACTCATCGTTGAGGGTTGGAAAAACATGAGGAACGCACTCGAGATGTGAGCCTCAGTAAGGCTGACGGTGCTGGTGGTACATGCTAGATCAGGACTGACCAATGTCAGAAGTAGCACGAACGCACCCGCTTGACGGCTTCTCAATGAACATCTTGTAATTACCTCCTGCCCCGAGGCGAAGCCCGTTTGTCTAAACGGACAACTTAGAGACGTTGACCTATTCAAAAGGCCTGACATACGCACAGTGTTCGTAATTTCCACGGCAGGGCCGCTCTCCCCCGGCCTAAGCTCCACTAGCACCGCCCCGGGTGCGTCGCTTGGTGGGATAAGATCCCCGTTGAGGTTGCCGACGTACGCAACCAGGGCACCCGTGTCACGATTGACGACCTTGATGGAACCGGTTTGACTGGGAGGGAGGTCAGTCCAGAGACATAGCATTGGAGGATCATGAACCGTACATCGGAGGAGGGGCGTGGGAAGGGACAGCCCGTCGGACGCCTGTCCTGATGATCAGTCGGCTGGTATGCACATGTTTTAGCAAAGCCACTCACGCGTCGGAGAAAACAGCTAACGAGGCGCGCGCGGCGTCATCCCGCGAGCAAGCCGTGCAGCGTTCGTGAGCGGGCCATCTCCAACGTTCAGCCCCGCGACGGAGAGGACGGCGAGAAGTACGACCGAGCAGGCGCGCGCGAAAGAGACCATGATGACCAGGAGTGGGGAGTTGTGCGCGCTTCGTGGACTTCATTTATACCCCCACGCCAAGATCCCGCGTTGGTGCCGCACGCATACAGTCTTTCGTATGTCCGTGTCTGCGCGCTCCTTTGAAAAGGGACGAGGCCCGTGGTACGCTCAGGTCTGCTTGATGTCCGGAGCGCGTTGCCGCCGAATCCCCGCTCGCTGTCCCAGTCATCCGCGCACAACACGAGGCAGCTGGGACGGATGAGGCATATGAGGCGACAAAAGAGACATGATGGTGAGGATTCGCGGAGAAGGTGGTTTGCAGAGAAGAGACGCGGCACTCACGTGATACATCCACGCCTTTCTCTGCCACCGCAACCAGCCAAGGATCCTTCCCAATGCCGGACATGGAAGACTCTCCAACACCTGCAGTCCTACCTTGCGAGCTCATTCATGAGATTGTAGCCATTGCGGGCCATAGCGGCCACTGGCGTGTCGAGAGCGACGCCATGAAATGGTTGAAGAAGATAGCGACTGTCTCGGTTCAGTTCGGCATCGCGAGCCAGCGGACGCTGTTTAGATCCTTAACAATTGGTAATGACGGTATAGGCTCACGCCGCTGGACCCAGGCCCTCCGATTACAATTTCTTGCACAGAACCCGCGCTTGGCGGCGCACGTCATGGAGCTGCATATCTGGGCCTTCAACCCGAAAATCGCGCCGACATTCGCGGAGATGAGCCGTTCTTTGGCAGGCACGCTGACTGCAGTACACACGCTGCGGGTGTATCCGGATCTGTTCAGACACTACCCGCAGGGACTGGACGACCTCCTCACCCACTTCTCGTTTGTGCGACACATGCTTGCGTTCGATATGCAGCCGAGGCTAGCGGCGCCACAGAAGGTGTATTATCACCTCGTTCACCTCTCGCTCGAGGCGCTGCGTATGCCCGCAGCATGTGCGTTCACCGCGGATCTTCTCGAGGCCCTCGTGAATACGGACTCCAAGCAAACTATGCAGGACATCAACCTGCGATGGGTTAGATGGGACCGCGCCAGCGTCGAGATAGTCCAACGATATCTTCCCCAATTTGCCATCCTTCACACCTTGAGTATCCACATCGACTCCCGGTGCGAGTTCAGCGGGATGGTGGGACCAGGTATGTCAATCTCGTGTGCCTATGAGTGCGTCGCTGACATTGCTGTGCTTCCAGCCGTGTCGTTTGGGGCTCTCCCCTGCCTCCGCAACTTGCGTGTCCGTCTTCGGGCCATAACCGACGGCACCGTGCGCATGCTCGGCGCGCTCTTTGCCTCCGCGTTCCTGCCCGTTCTGAAGGAGCTCGATCTGGTCCTCCAGCCAGAGTACCACATGCAGGAGATGGTGTATGAGCCGGTCAGTGGAGATGTGTCACCTCGCATCTTGTCTGAGAGGATAGCAGCATCCGTCGATGTACTGCGAATCACGTTCATGTGGAAGGTGGTGATCCAGGACTTGAATTGCTTCGCCGAGCTGCTGGGAGTACATGATCGCCCAGCAGTTCTACAAGTTGTGTATGCGGAGGAAGGGGCGGTATGATCGCTGCTTTGTGATATCTGTCTGATGTTGGGTATTTAACTTCGTTATCAGGGGATTTACGAGATGTGAGATTCGTTGTACGGGAGCTTGAAATGTATGGGGCTCGATGTGATGCACTTCGGTGGTGTCTGTAGCAGCTGGACTGG
>LCTX01000103.1:0-54773 GCA_002233555.1 Limonomyces culmigenus | reverse complement strand
AGCACATGATAATGGGCACAGCCAAGGCTGCGCCGGATACGGTCAGCAGTCTGACACATCCATGCAGTGCGTATTGACAGCATAGCAGTCTCAACACTGTTGTCCGCTCTTGTTCCATTTGGCCGCACTAGTGCACGCAACAGCTTCTAGGCGCGCCTGTATAGCGTTCCTCAGCGTGATTTTCGCACTTTTCGCACCAGATTTAATAGTAAACAGGTCGATCTGAGTAAATTTGGAGAGTTTGGGGGATATAAGTCAGTACCCGGGTCCGCTGTTTCAACTTTTAGCACTTTTTTTCAAGTTTGTCCTTTCCACACTCAGCAGCTCCTTGGGAGCACTGTCTGACCACTCTGACACTCAACCATAGCTATTTCCAGCATATTTGTCAATCCTATATATGTCTACTCGCCAGTCCAAACACGGATGTATGTGTTTTGGGTGGAGTGTAGACAACATCGAGGATGGTGATAGACAAAGAGGCATGAGAGACTGGAGACATCCAATGTGCATACACTACTTTCCCATGTCAAAACAAACGCTGCTCGCAGTCGTGAGGGAGGCTGTGGGAGGAGCCTAAGCGGTGCACTTGACCGTACTCCGGTCATTGTTTCAACTTTGACACAATTTTGGGTCGTCCTTCATATTCTACATTCTGCTCAGCAGGTCGTGTAGCCATGCTTAATCCGAGTCGATCCCGCGACTTTCATCAGAATCTCAGCAAAACTGAGGGAGGAGTAGCAATTCTACGAAGGGGCGTCGAAAATGTCGTGTGCACTGTAGAAGGTTGTGAGATCACATGATTCAACTGGTTTCCTTTCTTGGACGAGCTCTCCGTTCTGCCGACTCTCATGATTGATGCAGCCCTTCCGGGTCGGCTTGGCTCCTGGGAGATCAGGGCAGCCCGTATACGACAGCACACACGAGCGCGTAGGGAGAACACTCAGTGCGCCCACTCGCTCCGCCACGATCCTTGCCGAGCTGATCAAGATCTTCAACCGCTTCTCTTCCTCCCACCATGGCCTCCCCGTCGATCTTCGCGCAGATGCAGGCATACGTCTACGACCTACAGGACCGCGTCGTCTCCGCGCTCGAGGCCGCCGACCCGTCCGCGTCGTCCTTCAAGCGCGACGCGTGGACGCGGCCGCAGGGCGGCGCGGGGCGCTCGTGCGCGTTCGGGAACGGCGCGCCGGACAGCGTGCTCGAGAAGGCCGGCGTCGGCGTCTCCGTCATCCACGGCGCGCTCCCGCCCGCGGCGGTGAAGCAGATGCGCGCGGACCACGCGAGCATCCCACTCGATCCCGGCAGCACAGCGCCGCTCCCGTTCCACGTCGCGGGCGTGAGCCTGATCGTGCACCCGCGCAGCCCGCACGCGCCGACCGTGCACATGAACGTGCGCTACTTCGAGATCCTCAAGCCCGGCGCGGTGGAGGGCGCCGAGCCCGAGGTCCTCGCGTGGTGGTTCGGCGGCGGCGCGGACCTCACGCCCGCGTACCTGTACGACGAGGACGCGGCGCACTTCCACACGACGCTCAAGGCCGCGTGCGACGCGCACGGCGCCGCGCTCTACCCGTCGTTCAAGACGTGGTGCGACGAGTACTTCCACATCCCGCACCGGGCCGAGGCGCGCGGCGTCGGCGGCATCTTCTTCGACGACCTCACGTCCGAGCCGCACAAGCGGCTCCCGGGCGACGCGCCCCGACCACGGACCGCCGCAGAGATCCTCGCGTTCGTGCAGAGCGTGGGCGACGCGCTGCTGCCCGCGTACATGCCGCTGGTCGCGCGGCGCGCGCGGCTGCCCGCGACGGACGCGCAGCGACGCTGGCAGCTCCTGCGCCGCGGCCGCTACGTCGAGTTCAACCTCGTGCACGACCGCGGGACCAAGTTCGGGCTCATGACGCCCGGCGCAAGGATCGAAAGCATCCTGATGAGCCTGCCCGAGACGGCGCGGTGGGAGTATATGAGCGAGACCGGGCAGGAGGAGGGCAGCGAGGAGGCGCGGCTTATGGAGGTCCTGCGCACGCCGCGTGATTGGGCGTGAGGATATTCTCAGAAACATGTAATGTATGTTATGTCACGTGCGGTTATACGGCACCCCGGCGGCGGCGGCGGCATGATGGCCAGGCACGATTTTGATGGTGTTGATGGACGGTTTCTGCGCTCTGGTGACGCTGTCCTGTACGTCCCATATGAGTTTCGGCCTGTAAACCTCAAGGTTCATACCCTCCCACCGCTCGCACGCCTTGTATAAACGTCCCACCAGCAGCGGGACCGGCCATTTTCCCGCTATCAGCGATCGTCGCGTACGCTTTACTGCCCGATCGGCGTCAGTAGGCCAACGGCACCGGCCACGAGGGGCGACGGAAACCGTGATTCTCCTTCGCCCTCCTCCTCCTCGCCGCCATATCGCCCGGTGGCCGGCGCGCGTGCATGTCCACGACGGCCGCCGCCGCCGCCGCCACGCTCACGAACAGATACGCGTCCGGTGGGTCCGCGCGTGCACTGCATGCCTCGTGCAGAAAGCGCTGAGCTGTCAACCAGCTGCCTCGCTCGCCTTCCTGCTGTATGACGGCGTGCTCACGTTCCCGGACGAGGTCGCGCACATCTGGAGGTGCGGGCATGTACCCCGATAGCTTTACGTGGATGCTGAGGCGCACAGCAAACCGAATGGGTCGTATACCAAGTGGGCGTTCCTGCTCCTCCGGTACTTCACCGCGGTCGTGGTGACGCTCGTCGTCCTCGCCGCGCTCGGGACCGGCGCGCTCGCGCGGCTGCATCGCCCGCCGTACTGCGGGCCGTGGTACTCGTTCCAGGCCGCGGCGCTCCAGCTCGTCACCGCGCTCATGGAGAGCATCATGTGCTTGCGCGGTGAGCCCCTCCCCCTCCTCCTACCACCCCTCGCTCATCATGGCTTCACACAGTGTACGCGCTGTACAACCGCAGCCGCACGATCGGCCTGTTCCTCCTGGCCTTCTTCGTCCTCGAGGAGGGCGCGATGGCCGCGTCGCTCGCGCACTTCCTTCCGCGCATCACCTACAACGCGCACTGCATCGCGGACGCCATCCCCGTCACGAGCGTCGTGTTCGGCGTGGCGCCGATCGCGTTCGAGGCGTTCCTGCTCGCGCTCACTTGGGCGCGCGTGCTCCGCGTCGCGCGCGCGCGCGTGCGGCGCGAGCGCCTGCTGCTTGTTCTCGTCCGCGACGGCACGTGGACGTTCCTCGCCGTCTTCCGTGAGCTCGCCGCCGCCCCTGCCCGCTTTGCTTGAGCGCCGCTGACGCGTGTGTGCAGTGGTGCTCGGCCTGAACGGCCTGTTCTACCTCATCATCGCGGGCCCGCTCAACAGCGTCGCGTGGACGTGGCAGTTCGCCATCTCCGCCGTCGCGGGCTGCCGCCTCGTCCTGCACATGCACACCGCCGGCACGCCGCACCCCACCGCGCGCCACAGCTCCACCTCTGCCCCTGCGCCACGGAGCCGCGACAGCCAGTTTGCGCTCACCACGTTCGACCCCGGCCCCGGGTTTGAGCTCCAGAGCGTGCATGCGGAGACGGACGCGGCGTGGAGCCCGAGGGAGAGTATGAGTGCTGAGGTGTCGGCGGACGAGAGGGGGTGGGGGTGGAGATGACGGGCAGGGAGGGATGTACTTGTAGGTCTGGGATGTATGTCATTGCTGTATAATGGTTCCGTGGCTCTTGAAGCCAGCCTTCTCGAGCACGCTGTGCACCGCGCCGTTCTTTTTTGAATTATAAGTGGACACAAGAGCGCACGGCACCACCGAAGTGCATCCCATCCAGCCCTATGCCTCGTGGACACACATCCGACTGATCATAACATTGCTCGTAGGCCCCCTCATAACAAAGTTCAAAGTCCAACATGAGACGAATATCACAAAGCAGCAATCATCGTGCCTCTTCCTCCGCATGCACGACTTGCAGTACTCCCGGACGATCGTGGACGCCCAGGAGCTCGGTAAAGCGATCCCAGTCCTTGATCTCCACCTTGTCCAAGCACGAGAGTCGCAGCACCTTGACGGATGCCGCGATGCTCTCGGGCAAGATGCGGGCCAGAGCCTCTTCGCTGAGCGGCACGAGCGCCAGCTCCTCCATGTGGTACCTTGGCTGGAGGACCAGATCGAGCTGCTCCAGGACGGGCAGAACCGCGGAGGCGAAGAGCGCGCGGAGCAGGCGCACGGTGCCGTCGGCCGTGGCTTGAAGACGGACGCGCAGGCGGCGGAGGCTGATGAGAGCCCCGAACGACACGGCTGGAAACACAGCAATGTTAGTGACGCCATTTGAGGCACACAAGCTCGACGTACCCGGCCCCACCATCCCGCCGAACTCGCACCAAGAGTCGATGTGGAGACTCAAGCTTTGCAGGCTGGAAAACTGGGGGAGGTATCGCTGGACCGTCTCGACGCTCGCGCGGTCCCACATGTTCCATCGCAGGTCCACGTCCTGCAGTGTCTGCCGGGTATCTGTGTTCACGAGGGTCGCGAGCAGGTCCGCAGTGTATGCACACGCCGCGGGCATGCGCAGCGCTTCGAGCGCGAGGTGCGCAAAGCGATAGTGCGTCCTCTGCGGCGCCGCGAGCATCGCATATTGGTCAAACGCGAGCAGGCGCCGCGCCCGTGGGAAGTGTGTGAGGAGCGCATCCAGCCCCTGCGCATCGCGCTCGAGCATCTCCGGAAACACCCGTAGCGTGTGCACCGCGCCGAGCACGCTCGCCAGAGCCTGACTCATCGCCGAGAACGTCGGCGCGATCCCCGGGTTGAGCTTCCACACTCGCAGCTCTGTGACGTGCGCCGCGCGCCAGGCGCGGGTTCTGTGCCAGGAACTCCAGGCGGGCGGCTTGGGTCCAGCGGTGAGAGCCCATGCCGTCATTACCGATAGTTAACGGGCTGAATAGCATCCGCTGGCTCGCCCTGCCAAACTCGATGGAGACGGTGGCGAGCTTCTTCAGCCATTTCATGGCATCGCCCTCGTTGCGCCAGCGACTGCTATAGCAAGCGATCGCTACGATCTCATGTATAAGCTCGGCAGGCAGAGCTACATTTGTTGGAGAGTCTGCCACGTCAGGCATTGGGAAGCACACTTTGGTGGTCGCGGTGAACGAGAAAGGCGTGGATGTATCACGTGAGCGCTGCGTCTCTTCGCCCGTCGACACTCGATTCACTTCTCGCTTCAATTTCATCATCTCGCAACAGAGCCATTGTACTGGCGGACATTG
Source organism: Limonomyces culmigenus (assembly GCA_002233555.1). Taxonomy (NCBI): domain Eukaryota; kingdom Fungi; phylum Basidiomycota; class Agaricomycetes; order Corticiales; family Corticiaceae; genus Limonomyces; species Limonomyces culmigenus. The sequence goes on along the minus strand of LCTX01000103.1, from coordinate 49,552 downwards.
TAATGTTATTTACAAGAAAGCAGGTGATAAGACACGCTAATTCTGAGACCCGTGGCGCGGAACGCCTTGTCGTGTGACCCTTGTCGTGTCTACCAGCGATGCTGCTTCACCTTTTGCCACGACGGCCGGGAGCTGATGTCCTTCCACCACCTGCAGACTGTCCTCAGTATACCAATCGAGCACAAACCGGCTCATCCACACACCGCGCGACGTTGGGAAGCTTGGCTTCGTCTTCGAGGACTGCAATGCCGTGTGGGGCGAGGTACGCGCCCTGCGGCAGATGGAACAGGTCCACAAACGTGAGCTCATCGCCCGCAAGGTAGTGCTGCTTAGACAAGATGGCTTCGTAGCCCGCCATCTTGGCCTCGAGCGTCGCAGTGGCCTCGGCGATGCGCGGCTCGTCGGGCACGAAGCCCGGGCGCGTCGGCGCGTATACGCGCTGCACGCAGATCACGAGCGACGACGGGTCGAAGTTTGAGACCTCGATCGAGGCGGCTTGCTCGAAGAGCGCGGCCTTCTGCAAGTCGCCTGTTGGGAGGAGTGGGGAGCGTGCTTTGGCCGCGATGTAGCGCGCGATTGCGCGCGACTCGTGCACGATGAAGCCGTCGTCGTCCTACGCGATGCGTTAGCTCGACGTGCGAGGAAGCTCGTGTAGGAACACATACAAGGTACGGGATCTGGCCGAAGGGCTGCTTAGTGAGGTACTCGGGGGCCTTCTGTGCGCCGGTGCGGAGGTCGACTGGGACGACCTCGTACGGCAGCTTCGTCTCCTCGAGCACGGTCATCACGCGCTGCGTGCATGTCGCCCACTCGATGCCGTAGAGCTTGAGGACCATTGTGTGTGGAGGTGAGGGAGGAGAGGTGGATGGCGGGGTGGTGATGGCGTGTAGAGAGCGTTCGTCGCTACGTTTAAGTAGGCGTTATACTGCCACCGGACTGCTGTCTGTCTACTGAAATGATTATGCAGCTGCTGACTGATTGAAGGTGGTGGTGGTCATTGCACTGACGCTGTGTTGTAAGTGCCATCACGTCAGGGGTAAGCATCACAGCTCAAGAAGCGATGAATCCGATCAAGTTCGGACTTCCAAAACCGTTCAAAACCGTTACAGAAAGTCACACACTAGGTGCCTCATGTCGATGTAAGCTGTACATAGGCAGATAGTCGGACGGGGCACCGCTTGCCAGATGGAGTCCGAAGAGATGGCGGAGACGGAACAAGCAACGTCCGCAGCACGAGCGCCTCTCCTCTCGCCTTCATCTCCGACCCAGTCGATTTCGCGTCAACGCCCCTTGGCTGATAGTGTCATGTTCTGTACCTGAACCCATCATGGCGGATAACGTTAAAGACACGGAACGCTTCACACACGAGCGGGAGCTCCGAGGGGGACGATGATATCGAGCTCGGTCCCTACGATGTTCCCAGAGTCGAAGCGAACACATACTATGCTGGCGTGGGTCCCAAGGGAAGCGGGCCAAAGCTGATCTACAGGACCTTGGCGGACATATTCGAAGAACCTTCTGGCCCCGAGGCGTACAAGCGTCTCATGAGGGTTGTTGCCGTTCCAGACACTCTTGAGTTGGGTCCGAATGTTACGTGGGACGAGATTCGGGACAAGGTGCGTGGCCTTCTCGTTATGCAGCAGTTTCTGTGCTGACAGTTCGTCCGTAGGTTGTGGAGTTACTCGACCAGAAACGCATCAAGATCACGTCGGTGGCTTTCGTTCGGTTCACTTGGCTGAAGAAGCTCGCGGACCGCGATATCGAGGCCGACGAGGACGACGGCGAGGACGATGAGGACGAAGAGGAAGACTTGAACTACGATGACATCCCGCGCATGCAGCCCGTCGAGTACGGAGATCACCACTACACCAACCCAACTATCTGGATAGGGGTCTAGCCCGACACTCTCACCGGCGGCGCCGCGCACGACTCCTCCCAGGACATCTGTGCCCTCCTCGACTCGCTCCACCTCACCAACGTCGAAATTGCGTACCGGGAGTCGTGTTACCAGCCGTTGGCCAGTTACGGCCCACCCCTCTTCCCTCCCAGCCACGACCTCGGCTCTCTGAAGGACGTCATCGAGCCCGTCTCCGTCGCGCTCGGTCTCCCCATCGCCGGTCGCAAGACGGCGATGCAGGGCACTCTGGGCCCTAACTTCCGCGTCGGAAACAAGCTCTATGCCATTACCACCCGCCATAACGTCTTTCCGCTCGGCGGAGGCTACGAGGAGTATCGCTACCACAGTGCATTTCGGCTACTGCGACGTCAAAAAATCCAAGAGCCTCACTGACTGTGCCCCTCGGCTAGAATCCGTACCCAAGAAGAAAGTCATGCTCATGGGCGAGCCTACGTTCAAGCACTATTTGACCTCTATCCAAACCTTGATCAATACACTCATCGCAACAGTCGAGAATTTGGAGAGGACGGTTACTACGCTGAAAGTCCGGGTTCAGGAGGGAATCGACGTTGCCGATTCGCAGAAGAAGCTAGACGAGTACGAGACGGAGCTTGCCAAAACCCGCACCAAGATCGAGGAGGTCAAGAACTTCTTCGTCCACATCAAGAAGAAGTGGAGCAAGCCCAGGGAGCGAGTGATCGGGTTCGTGCGCTAGGCGCCCCCCATTGGTGTCGGCGTCGCTCCTCACCGTTACACACGCGACTTCTGCGTCATCGAGCTCGACAAGAAGAAGTTCAAGTCAATGATTGGGAACGTCTTGAGCCTTGCTGCGTTGATAGTCTAAGTGACTCATTTCTGGACGTCGCTGATCTCAGCTCGTGCCTCTCTCCCTCCTTCTTCCTCTCTCCCCTCGCTCTCTCTTCCAGGTCCTGAGTTGTCCAGGGTGAAGCTCAATGACCTGATGCATGCGCGTGTCGACGTCCCGTCCGACTTCAAGTACCCCGACCACGGCCTCCTCACTCTCCAAGGCGTGCTGACCGCCGACAACATCATCAGCCCCACGAAACCGAACCTCGCAAGCGATCGCGTTCATCGTGTCCTCAAGCATGGCTCCTCCACCCACACCACCGTCGGAACGCTCACTCGGTACCTATCGTTCGTCCGGCAGTATTTCCCGACCAGCACCCAGGACTCGCTCGAGCTCCCGATCCTCTCCCACGAGCAGGACCCGGGCACCTTCTCCAAGGGCGGCGACTCGGGAGCGCTCATCGTCTCCCCCGCGAGCGAGTTTCTTGCCCTGCTCACAGGCGGGACTAGCATGGGGACGGACGCAGCCGACATCTCATACGCGACTCTCTTCGAGTGGGTCTGGGATCTCGTCAAGGCCGAGTTCCCTGGCGCTGACTTGGAATTCGACAATCTTGGAGAGTTCTTTGCCTAGGCTGATTTCCCTGTCATACCCATGACTTGCGACCTTCTATGTCTACCAAGGACAAGCCCGTCTCTCCTCTTTTTTTCTTGTTACGGTAGATTATACATCTATACTAATTACTGTAGACTACACATCCATCCCATCATGATCATCTAAAAACCGGCGGGGCGGATAGGTGTAGTTTCAAGTGACCAGATCACCGCAGCCGCGGTCACGAAATTCGGTAACTGGATCATCTTCGTGGTCAACCAAACGCGCCGCTGCCGCTCTCTGCTTCTCGGCTCTCAATGCACGGCGGGGCACAAAATCGGCAGGGCAAAACGCATCTCTCGGTGATATGCGCCGTACGACGACGCGGACAAGGTGCCGTTGCGCAAGGAGGCATCGTGCCGCGGATGGGCGCCTCGCAGGCGAGATCGAGGAGACGAGCGAGGAGGTCGTGCTCGGCCGGCTCAACGCACTTGAGTGTGCGGGGACGGGATGGCCAGCTCGACACGGGCTAGCTGGCGGGCACGCACGCGGGAGACATGATGGGCAGGGAATGATATTCATTTCAGCAGCTCCTCGACGATCCGGTCTTCCGCTACGTTCCCGACGTTCGCGCCGCGGTAGTTGAGTCTGCGGAGCACGTCGATCTACGCGGTGGTGTTTCAGGTGCTGCGGGCGGAATGGCGAAGGGCAGGGTACACGCACGACTTTCGCACGCTCGAAGCCGAGCGCCTCGAACTGCTCGACGTGCGCGCGCTCGAGCCCCGCCATCGCGATCTCGTCGCCTTGCTCCTTCTTCGTCGGTGCCGTCCCGTCCTGCGCGACCTCGGGCCCGCCGGCGTAGATGTGCGTCCAGTATCTTGCGGTGTCGTCGAAGCCGGCGCGGGACGCGAGGAAGTGCTTCGCGACCTCGGCGTCCTGCGGGTCGCGCGGCTCGGGGCTGCAGAGGAGCGACTGCAGCGAGAGCAGCGTGCTCTTGAGCGTCAGCACCGGCGTCCACGCGTCCTTGAGGATGTCCAGGCAGATCGCGCCCGACGCGCTCGACACGTTCGGGTGGTAGACTTTCGTCAAGAACTTCATCTTCACCGGCGCGAACGGGTAGCTGTCCGGGATCACGATGTCCTGTCATTGTTAGCGTCGCTGCCGCTACTACTTGTGTAGAGGACGCACGACGGAGAAGGTCCCGCCCGCGTACGGGCTCCCGTCGGGGCCGGGGAAGGTGCCGATGAGGTGGAACGGGCTCTCGTCCACGAGCGCGACGCTGATGCCCGAGCCTGCATCGCGCTTGCAGTCTGCGCACTCGTCAGTATCCGTATACATACAGCGTAGTAGATTGTACCAGCGATCTCCTTGTTCACGCGCCGCAGCCGGGCGTCCATCGTGCGGGGTCGAGTCAAGAGACGCGGATCTGCTTCCGCGCAACAGGCGCTCGTGCGGCATGCATCCGAATGTGGGCAGGCGATCCGCGCTTGTTCATCAACCACGTCCGGTAGCTATAAGATCGATGTGAGATCCCGAGCCCAAAGCATGAGATTTCTTCGAGAGTGATATGTATTCAAGTTTGGTCTAGTATGTGCTTTACAACTTCTCCCCCTTTCAGTGCTTAGTCGCGTTGTAGACGAGCTTGTTGTACGAGAAATAGAGATGCTCGCCGAGGGTATTCTGGTAGATCGAATCAGGATACTGCAACAACATGTGTCCGCGAGAAACGTACATCGCAGGCAGCTTCGATCTCCTCGAGCACGGCGATCCATACAGGCTTGTTTGTCGCCACTATCGGCGATTCGTTGCCCTGGCCGGACTGGACAAAGTCAAAGTTCGGTGTGGTGAGGTTCCGAGTGAACGGAACTGGGCAAAGTGAGCACATGCCCGACGTTCGATGTAGGGAGAGAGACTAACCACGGGGGAACCGGCCAAGAAAGCGCCCCGTCGAGAGCTGGCCTCCGTGACCGGGGAGGAGCGACGTCTTCGCAGGATCGGACGTCAGGAGATAGACGGCGTAGTTGTACGACTGGTATCCGCCAAAGACTCCGTTGGCGCAGTCGCCGGCCTGGGCCTGGTACGTGAAGATGAAGGGCTGTCCGGGCACAAGGTTCGTTCCGTTTGCTGGCGCGGTGATGAACTGCGCGGATGAAAGCACGGCAAAAGAGAGGGCGACGGCAGTGGAGAAGATCTTCATGATGGAAGGGAGAGTGGTGGGGTCATAGTGTGACATGCGCTCACCCTTTTATACGCGTTGGGAGCGGCGAGCGGAGCCCGTTGAGATGTAGCATACATCACGCGTGGGGAGCGGCGAACCAAGCCCGCTGAGAAAAGATGGCATCAATCTCCCGATTCGCGATCAAGCTTGAATCTCAGGCACAAGGACATGTACCAGATAGGATAAAGCTCGACGTGCATCGAGTGTCAGAAACGCGAGAGATACATGTCTTTTTGTCGCTCAATGAGGATTGTCTCCTAAAGACTTTGGTAGTGAATTTTCACATGCTTCTGATAATATAGTCGTCGCTTACACGGGTACCCGTCCGGTCGGAGTGGCATGACGTGAAGGAGCAAAGGCGTCCGAGTCGGACCGGAGTTGGATGATCACTTGTCTGTCGTCCTCGACCTCTTCGCCAAGTCGTGCAGGCAGCGATTGAGTATGAGACCATGATTCGCTTCATACTCGTACAAGTTTGTACCTCCTTGAATACCATCCATCCTTTCTCACGACGCATTCAGAACAGACAGGGCAAGACGCGTCTCTCCAAATGGTACGCGCCCTATGATGACGACGAGAAGGTGTGGCCCCAGACTCCCCATCCTTGACGCATATTTGACCTTGTAAGGTCTTAGGTTAGAATCCGTGGTGACGTTCACCGGATCGTCGCGCAGCGTGACCAGAAATACCAGTCCAACTTCGTCGAGGTTTGTCTTTCCACCTTTCTCGCTCCTGTGAACGCTTACTGACGTGACCGCAGTTCCGGAACTACAAAATTGTGTACCGGAGATATGCAGGGTTGTTCTTCTGCTTATGCGTCGACACCAACGACAACGAGCTTGTGTACCTCGAGGCCATCCACCTCTTCGTTGAGATTCTAGGTTCGTTTGATCCCCATTCACCCTCGTCTCTCACGCTCATCGAGCTCGGTGCAGACACTTTCTTCGACAACGTGACGGAGCTTGACCTCGTGTTCAACTTCTACAAGGTCTTGTCTCCTCACTCCTTCCCGTCATGTCCCATGCTCATGTTCACGCAGGTGTACGCTATCCTCGACGAGGTCTTCCTCGCGGGCGAGGTCGAGGAGACGAGCAAAGATGTGGTTCTTTCACGACTGGAAGAGCTCGAGAAGCTCGAGTAGACCGTCTGTCCCATGATCAATACATCCAATACCCATACTACGCTCGATCTCTCAAGGTCGACGTGTGCTCGTCTCAGCGCTCTGTCCGTGACTAAAGGTGAATGTTGTGATTACGAGCAGTACGATACTGTACTCCTCGTCTTCCGAACGGTTCTTCACCCACCAAATCGGTCCTCAGGTACTTCGCTTGGTAAGTATCCCATCCGGCTAAGCACGAGACGTTAGTCTCACATTTATTTCCTAGGCTCATTGAGTCACATATCATCTCTCGTTCACCTTGGCAGGCTGGCCGGCGATGGCGTTTGCCAGTCTTCCACGACGAAGTTCTTTGGACATTCACGGAAACACGCACCGGAATCTGTTGATTTCATACTCCAATTCAACCTTCGGAAGGGTCACATCATTCGACGAAGACTTCATCGTCATCACATCTGGATCTTGGCTCTGTGGAAGGACGAAGTGCCGCCGAGCTTGATATTCGACTTCGCGTTGAGGACTTGGGCGAATGCCCTCAAATACCCTGCTGACCTAAGCAGAGGTGGTTGAACGGCTACCCACCCAGGCTCACGGCATGCTAGCAGGACACCCTCGATCCCTCTTCTCGTCGTCTACTCAGGTAAGATCCGCAGCCCGGTCACACCACAGTAGCTCATTTCCCGGCCATAGCTCGCCGCTCTCTCTCGAGTTCCCGAGCACGCCATCAGTCATGGCGAGTCTCGCTTTGGGCCTTCCATGTGACTCCACAACGGTCGTGACGTTGGAAACATATGCGCGGCTTCTGCGCTGTTTGTCCTGTTTGGCACTCTCCCGGTGTTTGCTTAGGATTCACGCCCCAGAACAACCGCACTCATCTTCGGTTCTTTGATACTCAAAGTACTTGCCCTTATTCTGGCGGCGTGGACCTCGTTACTTACCGCCGATGGCGTGTGCGTCTGTCGGAGTATAGATCGTACTCCTCCGATAGCGGCCGATAACCCCTATCCGCTCACCGTGCGGATTCTCGCGTTTGTCCTGCTTCTCCTGGCAGTCGTAGGGCGCAGGTTCTTTTGCGTATGCGCGACACCCTGCCCATTTGTCTTTTCGCACCACATGTCTCGGCACTCCGTTCAGCCACCCTCGCTTGGTACCAGACACGGTCGTCCATCAGGTCGTCGCCATCACCATCTTTCCCGCCGCTCTGCTTGTCTTCGGCTCAAATCCTGTATGTTCTTCGTTAACACGTCTTCTTCGTTTACTGATGCTTCGCAGTATCACCCACGAACGCTACGGAGACGAGCACTAGCACGCAAGTCAGCGTCTCAAGTGTTCACTCGTGCCAATCTCTCACATATATCATCCAAGACGAGGTCTGTGAGCTCATGAGGTTGCGTGTCAGTAATCCAGCGCCGACTGTACAGTCATAGGTGCGCCAGTGTTACTTCTCCGATGCGTACGATGCTCAACACACCCCAGATCTCGTCGTTTGTTGATGAGCCCTGTCATTCGAGAACCTCGGTCCTCCGCAAGAACCTTTCAACCGCGGTGGCGCTTATCATCAAGAGCACTTCCATCGCAAATTCCTGCGTCCGTGTTTCCACGGATGCGAATGCTCCGAGGAGCCGAGAAGCATGTGCAGGCTTCCCATTCACTCAAGTAGCTCTCTCGTCGAGGTCGTCTGACGAAATATTGCAGTTGTATACACAGACGGAACGAAGTGCGATTCTTGTGTCAAAACTCCTCAAATCAGTGATGGACTAATTGTGGACGTGCGCAAAGGTAACTGCATGAAGTACCATGTAGTATTTGATTTGATTCCATGCACGTCTACCAAGATATTCATGCAGATGACCCAGAATCAGCTCGGCAGTCATGGCTACTGCTTCCGACTTCGGCCCCAAGCGATGATCGGTGATCGAAGATCGACGGAGCGCATGTCATCACGCGCATCAAATTCGCGGTCCGACTCTGCTGCTACCGCCACCTCTCGCTTCAAACCATTGTCTATGACATTGCGCCTCTATTGAGCTACGTATCAATGAGCGCATAACGCTGGATGCTTTCGTCCGCTACCAAGAGTTTCTTCGACAGGGAATCTGAGGCGCTGCATCCGAACTGTGAAGCATGTCTATCCTCGACGTCAGGCACAGAGGCTCGTCTAGACTCGCGTGACAACAAGAGTGCGCAAGCGTGCCGTGGACCCACCGAGATCTCTTTTCCTCATAATCTCCCGCCCGCCGGGGTGCCGTCGGGTAACATGCATGCGGCGACGGGCCCCGGCGTCGCCCCTGCGAGCCAAACTGGTTTCATCGCCGCATGGTCCACATTCAACATCCTCTCGTGTCTAGGCTTTGCGCTGCTGGTAGCTTTTGGCTTGCGTGCTCGCCGGAAGAACGTGGTCCTGCTTAGCTTCGAGGCTGTCTTTTCGCTGGCGACAGGTTCGAACGCGCTCTTGACGTGGACAGGCGCGGTCGGACGTGTTCCAACCCCGTTCGCGCTATGCCTCGCCAGTGCAGCTCTTAGCGCGGCTTTCGCGGTAGCACAAGGCGCTGCAGCCTGTGCTATTGTGCTCAAGGTGAGGATATACTTCGTGTGGTCGCCAGCCGTGGACTCAGTTCACCACCGAACAGGCTTGGGCACATGTCATGCGCGCGAGTCGGCCTCATTCCGGTTTCTTTATGCAGCTATCATCGTCTGTCTTGGTGATTCTTCTACTCCTCTCTAGTCAGATCTCTGCATGCGGCTTACCGTATGACTACCAGCTCGGCGCACTACCCTGGGTCACGGGGACGCCTTTGCTCGTCACCACAATCGTCGTTGGTGTTCGGGATCCGACCACCATCGTAAGAACATCGCCTATGTATTGCACTTGTACGCGCTCCGCAATGTCCGATCTCTCGCTTCTCACATGGGTAATGCTCATTATATTTGCAGAACCAACGCAGTCGTAGTCTGTGCGCTTTTCTTCGAGGTGACTGCCCTGACCCTCGCTGGTTGGACATCTTTCATTCTTGGAAGAACCCGCTGGCGCGCCCGCAGTGGCGCTCTAAGCCTGGACTCGGCCGAAAGCGGACCGACGTATCATCCACTCATCATGCGTACCCTGGTGTTTGCTGTTCTTCTGCTCGCATCATTTGGGTATGTGGCAATTTCTGTCTTTCGCCCAAAGATAGCTGATCAGCTATCTCAGTGCGAACATCGCCACAGCCTTTACCAGCTATTCGAATCCTGTTCCTGACGTACGTTCAGGTCCTCTTGGGTTCCTTTATGTGGTTTGACGCGGGTTGGACAGGTAGTCACGTCGTTCGTGTTCTTCCTGGCCCTTTTTGTCTTCGGGTCGGATCCTGTACGTTCTCTCTTCTCTACCAATCTCAAGGGCTAACTGGTTGTAGAGTTATGTTCGAATGATACGCGCGAGAAAGACTCCCTCGCAAACAGCAAGCACGCCTGTCATCAGCAGGATCAGTTTCGCACGCCCGGGCTTGTCTCAACCCAACGACGTCGAGCTGCAGAGCACACATTCGAAATCCGCACCCTCCACTGTAAACAAGGTAAAACATGCCCTCTCTGAAGACATCCTCGTCTGACATAGGGTACAGGCTCACGGCCCTTCGCTCAAGCACTCTCTAACTGAGACATGAGCCTCTTGTATCTTTTCGCTGACGAATTAAAAGCCTAGCGCATTCGAGTGAGACATCCGCGAAGGGCTGTATTCGCGTATGGAATCTCCTCATATGTAGCGGCTAGCAAATTGTAAGACAATCAGATTCGACGTACGCTGAAGTATACTGTATAACTGTCCCAGTCATCATGCGTGCCATTCCATGATCACCATCTTCTCGTTTATGTCTTCCTCAACGTGCTCGCTCTTGGTTACGAAACCTCGTCGTTCGTACGTGCGCACTCCAGCTACGTTTGTGGCGAAGCAGCGGACGATCATGATCACAGGGTTGGGGGATCCAAGGGTGTAATAAACTCCACGTGCCGCAGCCATAGCATGGGAGAGCAGTACTGAACCCAGGCCGCGGCCGTGGAGTGCGGGGTCGATGAAGAGGAAGTTGATCTGAGAGTAGAAGTTTGGCGTGGGCGAGAGTTCGTAGTAAGGCCAATAACGTAGGTACTCACCTCACCAGGGGTGTATTTGCCGTCCTCCAAACGAGGGTCTGACCAGTTCACATAACCCCCTATGCGATCCTCCTCGTCGAATAGCGCGACCACGACACGATCTTGAGCTATCTCTCTCCTGAGCCTTACAGCTAGCTTTCCCTCGGGAGCATCGACGTCGCGCTCCCAGACGTAGAACTCGCTTGCGAGCTTGCGGTGTGGGAGCGATGTATTCAGGCCGTCGAGGAAGATCCGGGCGATGGAATCCACATCCGTATCAATGGCGGGACGGAGAACGGAGGAGATGTGAGGCTGTTCGTGTCTCGACATGTTGAGATAGCAAGAAAAGGCAACGCCCCGGCTGTGCTTATGTGCTTTTGTGCGGCCGCAGCCGCAGCAGTGGAAGCTGCGGTGCCTGGGAATCCACGGAACTGCGCATGGAGTGTAGAGGATAGGTCAATTTAGAAAGGAAACTGCGAGCCATCTCGCATATCCACAGGCTGCTGGAGGAGATCAAGACTCGGGGAGATCACTGGCACATCGAGGTCAACGTCAGACAGAAGCAAGCGGCACAGCCACATGTTCTCCCTCCTTGCCCGCAAACCATCACGTTCATCTCGAGTTCTCTTCCACCCAGACTTCCAAAGGAACACCACTTCTTTCTAATCCCTCAAATTTCTAAGCCTCATTCACGAACGGAGCTCGACACGTGCATCTGCCTTGTGGTTGCAACACGGCGAGGTTCGACGACTTGTGAACATAGGTGTTTGAGGTTCGATGCTCTCCTGACCTGAGGCTGTATTGCTGTCGGCAGTGCACGTCAAAAAAGTCTGCTACGTACCCATCCACATGTTCATACCTTACGTTGTCAGACTGAGGCTGCGCTATACATCGCACTTGAGGCGATCCAGCAGTTGTTCTTTGCTCCTGGCAACCGTCATGTCTTGTCACATCGAGCACCTCGGCGGGACGTGATGAATGGTACGTTTTTATGTGTCGTTCTCCAAATTTGACTCGAGCGCGCTCACAGCCTCCTGTCAGACCCTTTGCTCATAACTCAACAGGCGTATCCAGCCTCTCTCATAACATCTCTTCACCCCATCCAAGCCTACTCTCTACCACCTCACACATAACCATGAGCTTTTTCGGAAAGGAAGCGGGCTCGCCGGAGCTGGAGACCAACACCCTCGACTCGGGCAAGGCTACCTTCAAGCGTCTCTTTAGTGGCAAGGGCAAGTCGAAGGAGGCAAAGTCCGCGCCAGCGGTCGTAGCGGAACAGCCGTCATATTTTGCTGGCGAGGCGCCGCGTGGTGGGGAGCCTGTTCATTCCCCGTATGCTCCATTCTATTCTGCGCTTCTCCAATCAACCTAACCACGTCTCCAGAGAGCAACGACCCGTCGGTACTCCCAGTCTCGAGGAGGAGCTGAAGGAACAGGGGAAGAGCTTCTACAAGGGCGCTAAGCTGGCCCACCACGCGACCGAAGACTACGACAAGTACGACAATAAGCAGGACCAGGGACAGCAAGGCCAGCAGACCACAGACGGCCAGGATCCCAATCAGGGTGCGCAGGACTGGGCGCAGCAGACCTCGCAGAACGTGCAAGATAGCGTGCAGAATGGCGTCACCGCAGTACAGACTGGCGTATCCAATGCGGTGGATAACGTGAAAGGGTTTTTCGGCAAGTTTAAGTAGAGTAGATGTCCTAAATATTGTGCTTTCTATTGGGATTCCGTGCGAATTGATGGGTGGTGTACTGTGCAAACATGCGAAGGTTAAATGACGTCAAGCGTTGCCCACTTTCTCCTCACTGCGATGTCCATGTCCAACGCCGGCGTCATTTGCCCTCGACCTCCCCGCTCCGAGCCACCACTAGCTCACATCATGCTACTACCTGTCGACGTCTCGGCTTTCCTTTCATCTTACTCCCTTCACTGTCTCTGCCGCAACCGCGCCCGACGCTCGAAGACATACGGATGCACATACGAGCTCCTGCTCGCTCGCTCGTTCCTCCTATATGAAGGCTCAGACGGTCGTGCTCGAGGCAGTTTGCCAGTCTCGGAGTTCGCGCTGCCGGAGAGCACAACTACCCAAGCGTGTGTTAAACGACGAACGACGTGCGTTCTCTCTCCTGAACTTGGAAACTATCGAGCTGACGATACCGTAGACCAATTGTGCTCAGCGTGATACTATCGATGCAGGACCACGATGGGCTGTCCTCGGTGATAGCTTGAACCTCTGAGACCTATACCCCACGCTCTACGAGCAAAGACTCTCGCTGCTGGTCACCAGACTATCGGGGTACATCATTTCTCTTCCATCTTATCTATTATTCTCATTCCCAAGTTTTCACAGGTTACGTTCTCGGAGTCTCTGCATGAGATCGGTCCGAATAAGGGCGTAGTCCCCGATTCGGCGGTGCCATGAACGTGGTTGTTGCCTTAGGAGACCTCATTCCTGCGGAACATGAGGCGGAGAACGCCGAACACTTCGACAACATCGCATGCGGTCTCGGGTGTTACGGGTTCGTTCTGGATGTAAGACGTTCCTACATCGGTACGACGAGGTTCTGATAGGTGACATTTGTTCTGGCAATAGCGTTTGACAACCTCATTTCTACCCATGCTACATACTTCTTCACTTGAATAAGGCCGGTTGCTCGAGGCCGCGGGCGAGGTGGAGTAGGTCAAGCTTTGGACCAACGAGTACATCTCCATACAAGCCGTCGTATAGCTGGCATCATCTCCTCAGTGGAGCTCAGCTGCGCCGGAGGTTTTCTTGTCCTGGCTGGTGTTACGCGTGTACTCGCGATACGTCGGTCGGTATCCAAGCACGACCTCACCAATGAGGTGCGCAAACACGTAAGTGAGTCCTTTGAGGAAGATGATTGGCAGCCAAGTGGGAGGTGTCAGGACGATGTCTGCATTCCAGAGGAAGATCAATATCTGGAAGATAGACGGTGCGATCCCGTCGCGCTCGCAATCCATGAGGTACGTCGAAAAGTTGCGGAGGAAGTTTTCGTCTAGACCAGCATCGATATCCTATCGTATCTGGTCAGATCAAGGCAGACATAACTATAGAGAGGTTTTTCAAAGAACCTTATAAGTCTCGGGCGTCATCCAAACGTCAAATACCACGTCCTCGCCGGACGATGGATGTGGAAAGAATGTGTGCCTCCCCATCATGATCAGTATCAGTGTTGACGCAGAAGAATGCAGTCTACAACTCACCTGGCGCCTGGATGGACGATACACACGTCTGATTCCTTCGTGAGGACGACCTCCTGCCCGTTGTGCATGATGCCAAGCTTCCCCTGAATGACTTCAAAGTTCTCGGTCTGACGAAGATGAATATGTCTTCCGCGGGTTCATCAATGTGCTCATCGTCCGAGGCTGCGAGATTGCACTCACAAGGGAGGACCGCTCCTTCCCTGGCGAACCTTCTCGTGCGACCACGAGTGCGTCTCGCGAATCTTCAGGGCGCCCATCACCGGATCACGGGGTGGAAAGTCGTATCGTATCGCGCCCGACTCTCCGACAACATACGACGCAGTGGCGACGTTTGTACGCCTCGTTGGCCGAGCGGAGAGTTGGAGTTGCCAAGCAGCCATTGAATCAGACTGGGCGGGTGGATGCAACAACGCCAGTATTTGTACCAAGATCATAGAGGCCTCGAGGGCATCGCGAGGCACTGGCGTAACAGTGGCTGGTATCGATGGCGGTTACACTGCCGCTATAGCACAGCCATCAAACTGCGCTATTCCCGTGGCAGTGCCTTTCGACCCAGATATCTGATAGCAGCATCATAGGGATGCAAAAGATCAGCGAGGAATGCGCTCCTTGGCGTCTTGCCAAGATACAGGTTCCCCTTGCGTGAGGCATGCGAGGCAGCAGAAGGAAAGGTGTGAGTGCACCGCTTACTCGGGCTAGATCACTGTTCGATTACACGTGCGCATACTGCTTGGTCGCATCATCCCTCAATACAAGCGATTGTGAATTACTGGTAGCCACATACACATAACAAAGCAGTCTTGACCTCAGAATAGCACATGGATTGACTATACATACCGCAAGATGCGCACGGCACTTACTCCAAAGTAATCAGTTGTTGCTGCATGTCTGCAATCCTACTAACTCGGCGGCCAAGGAGACGAGCATCCGAGGGACACCTCAGACACACCGCTCGCCCTGGGTCGCTGAGCTAGTAAGACTGCAGACGCTGTCAGCGACGATATGGGGAGGGAAGGCGGGGAACTATGCTGACCTCTCCATCCGTTTTTTCTCCCCTTTTATCCATGCCAGAGTGGCTGACCGGCCAATCCACTCACTCCATCGCGCCGGTGGACCGCGCCTGCGGAGCGAGATCCGAGTCTCGCGCTCCTTGGCGCACGAGGGAAAAGCGCATGATGGCCTTGACCGTCATGATTATCTGGTCGCGCACGCTAGCCGTTGATGGATGACCCCGCGATTATCGATAGGCGAATCGACAATACCTTGTGGTGGCGAGGAGTAATTTGCATCAGGAATCGAAGCTCATGAGGCGAGAGCACAATGTGTGGAAGCCGCAGGCCCAAGTGCTCAGATCACAAAGTGACAGCCCGATTGATATGAGTAAAACCGACCTACAGGAAAAGGAAAGTATCAGATACGAGCTAGCCGCCCCGCAGTCAACTAGGGTTTCTACCGCCTAGACGTAGGAGATGCGTGGGTTTGTGGTAGGTAACGGTTGTATCAGGTGCTGAATGAGCTAGAACAGACATGGGTGACGAAGAGACAAATGAAAGTCGCTCCGATCGTGCACAAAGCGATGTCTTTGTGTCCTCATGTTGTCGCCACGTGGAAGCGGAGTGTGTGAATGATACCGGCACATCAGAGAATGACACACTTCTAGCGGAAAGATCCCGATGAACGGCCCTCGTAGACCAAGTGGTGCTCTCTCAAAGATTATCTGTAGACGAGGATGCCGATGATCCCGGTGATCGGTAACGTCGTTGATTTTGGCGGCGTCAATGGGTTCAGTCGACGCAAAGTCTTCTGAGAAGTAAGCCTTACGTATGCGATCTTCGGACTGTTCACCTCCCGTGAGAAGGTTCACAAGCCTCGACAAGTCCGCAAACGTGCGGAACGCACGTCATGTGGTCGATCAGAAAAGGAGCAGCATACAGATTGCACTAGTAGAATTCATCTACAAAGGTATGCTGATAAGATACCGAGGCGGTACCACCGAATACCGCAGGAGCATACCTATGAACTCGACGCCCTAGTCCTCATGTGAACATATTTCACTCCGCTTTTGTGGAACACCGGCCCGAACGTGAAGAGCCCTCGCTTCTGATACCACGCCGCCGTCGTCACTCTCGCGTCGCACCAGAGAGCGTCTACACGGGTGGCGTGGATGACGTGCAGCAGCAGCAAGCTCCCGATGCCACGACCCTGGAAATCGGACCGGCATGCGAACTTGCGGAATCGAGCGGCTGAAGAAACGTGTGGACCGGCTTCGGCGTCCGGCAGAGGTTCGGCGAACACAGAGATGACGGCGACTGGTTCGGGAGAGTCGGACAAAAACGCGCCGTAATGACGGCCGACATCATCTTCGGCGAGTCGCACGTGAGACACGGGATGGTTGGGCCATAACACCTGTGGGTTTCGTTTCCATGGATTATTCATCACCAGAATAGGGATAGAATGAACGCACCTGATGCCGCAGAGCGATAGTCTCTTCCGCTGAGATCTCGTGTATAGTTACTGTGCAGAGAGGGAGAAGCACGTGAGTAGAGTCATGAAAATACGGACATAGCATGGCTCTACCATTCGTATCAGAGCCATGCGAGCGCGGAGGTAGCACACGCTGGTTGGACTGAGGTTGAAGGACATGAGGGTAGAGGACAAGGAGCAAAGGACCGACCGACGCACTAGGTTACGTTCTGCGTCCATCTCCTCTTCGTTAGCGGGTCTTTGTACACCCTCGCTGGCACTCCTATAGCACGAATCAAGCTTAAAGATGAGCGTTCAAGTATGGATCTAGCAAACTGTCATGAAGCCGGGGTGACTCGTCCAGCCATCCGACCAGCGCGCACGACATCTTCGCCTCTTCCACCATCATGGCTGGACTGTCGCCAGATTCTTTCAAGCCTATCCTCTTAAAGTTGATGAAGACACCCGAGTACTTTGGGTCCGATGACCTTAGGACTGCTCTCGAGCATATTTTGACACCTGAAGGCGCGCATCCAGCACAAGTCGGCGCCTTCCTGGCGGCTCTACATATCGAGCGAGTCGAACGGCGACCTGAGTCTCTTACTGCCGCCGCCGATGTGCTTCGTGCACGAGCTCTGAAAGTCGTGATCGAAGATGCCGACAAGGACTTCGTGGTCGACATGGTCGGGACTGGCGGAGACGGCCACAACGTTTTTAACGTGAGCACGACGGCCGCGATCGTAGCGGCGGGTGCAGGTGCTCGAGTAGTCAAAGTACGTATACTTTATCACTCCATCTTTGTCCCCTTTGATCCTTATGATTCTGCTACGTAGCACGGAAGCCGCGCATCGACCTCCTCGTCCGGTTCGGCGGATTTATTGCAATCTCTAGACTGCGTCTTCACCCCGCCATCCCCCGACACACCGATGCCGATCGCCAAGGTTCCCTTCACTTTCATCCTTGCTCCCCACTACCATCCCGCTCTCGCGTACATTGCACCCTTCCGCAAGGCGCTCCCTTTCCGGACGATGTTCAATGTCCTCGGACCACTCCTAAACCCCGCTCGCCCGCGTGGTATGGTTCTTGGCGTTGCAGAACGCGAACTCGGGGCTCCGTTTGCGCGATCTCTTGCGGACGGCGGTGTCGTACGCGCAATGGTCGTCTGTGGAGCGGAGGGGCTCGACGAAATCAGCTGCGCTGGTCCAACGCACGTCTGGGAACTCAAAAATGGGCAGATCTCCGAAACGAAGGTCCACCCTGAGCATGACTTTGGGTTAAAGTGCCATTCACTCTCCTCGGTCGTCGGAGGCGGACCGGACGAGAACGCTCGGACCTTCCAAACGCTTCTAAGGTCCGGAGAAAACGTCCCAGAGGTGCTGACGCCTATCCTGGAGTTTGTGCTCATCAATGCATCCGCACTCTTGGTCGTTGCCGGCCTCGCTTCGGATTACCGGGACGGCGTGCGGTTGGCGAGGGAGAGTGTGTATTCGGGGAAAGCATGGAACGCGCTTGAGGAGTTCCGTAAAGCTGGCCAGAAAGCAGCTGACGCGGTGCAGCCCAAAGCATGATGTAAAACATGTTATATGAACATATAATCCTTCATGAGGATGCTGAAATGTCGGAACCGAGTATACAAGAGCTCGCTACGTAAATGTTTGTCAGAGAGCCGAGCGAACATACTTGCACTGATGCCTTCACTTACATCCACGCCGTTCCGACGTGTCACCTGCGAGCCGATCACGGTCCCATGTGAATGAAAATGTTCCATCTCTCCGTCGGCATCACATCGCTCCTGCGAAGCTGCGTAGACGGCGTGCTCAAGGGCGTTTCGTCGATGCCAATCAACTCCTTCTTCATGAGCTCCGAGTAACAGGCGCGAGCGACGATCGATCCGTCTTCTTCACCTATCACCCTGTCGATCTTGAGCACGAGAACAATAAGATGACGAGGAAGAAACCGTACCGCATCACCCCGGTGACGGCATATCGGCCGAGAGGTGGAACATCTCTTCGAGGATCCGCAGTCTCACACACACGAGGAATGCGTGCACGAGTGAGTGCCGCAAGAAACAACGGATAGTGATCCGATCGTCCCTCGATGGAACGCGCTCGGAATGGTTCCCGACCGTCCCGGGGGCCGTGACGCCGCAAAGTGCTCGACGTTCACGATGGGAAGTAGCCTTGAATTTTTGGTAGTGCAACCGCGAGACTGTCCTTCCGTATCGTTGGGTGGATTGGGTCATGTGCCGCGGGAAAAAGGTGTGGACGGCGTTCATCTCCGCGTGTACGTTCCAGGAAGCGGAAGGGCTGTGCGATTTGGGCGAGGTAGGCTGGCGGAACACAAATCCCTTCGCGATAGATTGGCGTAAGGTTACGTGTCTTGAGCAAGGCGCGCAAAGTGGTGTATATGATCGTACGACCCAGGTGGTCGCTCTCGATCTCATCGTCTCTGTGATGCTAATGCTTAGAAATGGCAAGAGTGCGAAGCATAATGGGACTGACCTTGAAGCCCTTGCTTTCGATGACTGGCCAAAGAGACGCTTCCATAGAACTCGGCGCAGATTTCCCACTTTGGTACACATGGCTCCGCAGGCAGCCCGTCCCACATCGAGGGGCGGACAAGGCTCTAACACGCCATACCCTCATGAACACCGGTCTTTATCTCCACAAGAGCGTCAAGAAAGACGGGATGAGTCGAACCTCGCCGTCCGGATGGGTGGGAGGGACCACCTCGAGGGTCGGGACCGGGCTGTCAGGGAGTTCCTCTAAGACGGGGTTGAGGGATTTCTCCGCAACTTGAGGAGATTCGCAGGAGGCTCGAGATCATCAGAGTGTTTTGATTTTGAGAACCGGCGACAAAATGATAGGTATCCGATAAAAGTTCTTGTATGAGACGGGCCATCAGAAATGCGCACGTAGTAGAGGTATCAGACGGACTACGCACCTGGCGTGCGCACAGTTTCATACTTGTCAGGATTTAAACTTCTCATTTAGCCGCTTAGGGTCGCTTCCGGTAAACCTCTGGGGCGAGCACAGCTCGCCATATGGTGGGACGAGCCCTCAAGGCTCCCAAAGCCGTGCGACATAGCGTCCCGACCATATCGCATGACTTCCCGCAGAATTTACAGGAGAGCACAAGATTCATTTAGTGGATAAGCTGCAACACAGAGCATGAGATAGCGTGGGTGAGCAACAGGTGGAAGAGCAAGAGGAGCAGTCTGGCCAACATCGACATCGCGCGTGGGTCGGACGCTGTCACGTCCCTTGTCTCAAACTTCGACATCGACCTCATATCTTCGAGACTAGATTTGCCACTGTACTCTTATCTACACGGGGCTTTCGGTCTGAATGTCATACGAAGGGACATGGTACCCTCTAAACCCTCACTGTAATCTGTCTGGGCGCTCGTCCCTCCCTCTCTCTTCGTGGACATGATCCATACACACTCCTCGCCGCCTCACGCTGCTATAATAAGGACGGCAAACGAGTCCGTGTGTCATAGCACCTTGAAGCTACTAGTAACTGGACGACGGAAGTAGCTCATCCAAGCCTCAAGTATTTCCTTCATCGCGCCCATGTGAGAGCATGTTCGAAGGAAAAGAAGGCACAAGCGTACCTTCCGTGAGCCGAGGATCGCGACGCTCATGAGAGGAACTGCCCAGACGAGCGTCAGCGCACTGCCTAGAACGTACGTTGCATGAGCTCTCACAGATCCCCACCATCCCAATGAGCCCTTCAGTAGCGATCCCGGTTCCGCTCTTCAGAAATGCGACGCATACACTAAGAGGAGAGGGTTCAGAGTCTAGGCTCGAGGTCGTACGCAGACAATGCGAGTCATACCCAACGCCGATCATCCCAGCGAACCCAAAGCATCCCATGCGACACAGTGCGTCGTACGAGCGTAAGCGTGTTGGATGCGTCATGTCGCCGCCGTGAGATCGCACGTCCCACAGGCGATGCGTGGAGAGTCCTGTGTCCTCTCGTCAAACGAGAACTCTCGGGCGTGTGGCTCGGACCCACCAAGCAGGACGACTGCGGCAGTAACGATGATAGCGACTACTGCCTGCGTAATGCGCCCACTGTCGAGATTTGTAATGAGACGTGCGAACAAAGATGTGAAAGGCATTAAGGTCTTACGGTATAGGGTTCTGGATAGTGCAGTAGGCATGGTTGGTCAGTCGGCACGCGCCGTCGTTGCTGCCGATCTAATGCTCAAGTTTAGACAGAGAGAAGACAGTTAAACAAGTCACCCACTATGAAAGACTCGAACAAGACCACGGCCCAAAGAAGGTATGGTCCGAGGATCAGCTGAGCAGCACGAGGTGAGGCGATGGACGCGAGCGGTATAGAGACCACACCGACAGCCAGTTTGATGTTGAGAGGTTCCGTCGAAGTCAAAGGTTTGACAAGACCGATCCAGAGCTATAACATCCATCGGTCACGTCACGTCAAGAAAGGGTGAGTAGAAGCTTACCTCGATGCACAAGGCTAAGAGGGTTGCCGCAACTCTGTTCGACCAGAGTAAGTCAGCTGAGGAGACTCGCTTCTCCAAAATGACCTTACAAGGAAATTGCCGCATATAGCAAAGATGCCTGAAGAAGACAAAGTGTCCTGTCAGGCTGCCATGGACCATACGCTTGCCCGAAGATAGCCAGCATTAAGTACGTCATGCACATAATCTCAACTATTCGATGTGAGCCGATAGGAGACAGTAGTGCATGAATAAGACACGCATACAGGCCACATAAACGTTGAACCAAGTAACTGTGCGCTTGATACCCGGGAGTGAAAACAACGTCGTCAAGATGGCCGCCAGGGCCACCGCGCCGAGGGCCTCCTCGACGATGAAGATGGTCACAATCGGAGACCGCGCCAGCGCATCGTAGGATGCCGGGTCCGGGCATGTGAGAGCCATGAAGATAGAGGCAAGGAGACGGAGAGCGCCGCATCGCTCCCGCGCTGCTTATATGCTGAGGTGACAGGACCCACCGAGCGAGCAGGGCCCGACGTAGAGCGCAAAAAAGTGATGGTAGGCAGTGATCAGCGCGAGAGGCTCCCGTGAATCAGGTGGTGATAGTGGGAGACGGTAAGTACAAGAAGGCTGATCAGCTGTGCGTGGGAAGGCAATTGCAAAGGTGAAGTCATGTATCAACAGGCGCTCACACTTACTGTGGTGGTTACATGATTACGTCATCCAATTTGTTCTGAACCAGTGTAACAACGCACAATCATATACGCCACGCGGTGCTGAGAGAGAGTGTAAACAAGGCGTGGAAGCAATGGTTGCTGTCGAGGCGGTTCGGTACAAGGAGGCCGTTCCGCTCAGCCTCCAGCATCACGTACTTTAACATGCCAACACTGCAAGAGCCCCGAGTTCGTGAATGCTGAGGTTGCACATCACGCTCGTACAGCGTTTTGCAAAATGGTTGTCGCTAGGAAAAAGAGAGGAGCTGTCAAAAGTTGTCAAAACTGTCAGAGGAAGCTCGAAGGAAGGATCCGCGCTCGAGGACCAAACAGATCGACGAATGCGCCCCGATTGGGCACGAGCGCTGTGCTTCTCTTGCTCTCGCTTTCACCTCTTCCTCATGCAAGATCGAGGATGGCGCCGAAGGCGCCGTGCACACTGCCCTGGTCGCGCCTTACTTCCTGTGTCCTTCACCCTGGCTATCCGAAAAGACGTCGTGTACGTCTCCGCGCCGACTGTGCGTTACTTGCGCCGCATGCCCGCTCGCAAAACCGTTCTCCTGCATGTTGGGTCGACATATACGCGTCGGTGGTGCTCGTGCTCTCTTCTACCACTCATCGAATGGGTATTTCCATGCCATGACCTGTCGGAGAGCCGACGTGCAGTGGCATCCAAGAGGTACGTATTTTTTTATCCTTTGTATTTCAACCTCACTAACGCCTTCCATGTATGGTGGTAGCTCAGCCTACCCCTACCCCTACCCCTTCCATTAGGTGTGCTCATGAGAGACAAACACGCGGGCAAGCGGCTGTACGTGTGCGCGACCTCTTCCTCCCCTACACACTCGAGCATGTAGCCTGACACCCCTTACACAGTAGGCCTATGCGACGGACTACATGGTGCACCCGCTCTACTCGACGACCACGTTCAACTCGTCGTGCAGGCTTCCGAGCTGGCAGCAGATCCCCGCGATATCGTACCGCCACCTCAGCAGCGCCAATGCGCGGGGCCTCTCGCGTGTGATCGCTTACGCATACTTCCGCCACTGCAACGCCCTCGAACGGGTGGCCCCAGGCTCCGCCGCGTCAGCCAAGCCGTCAGATCTGCGACACCGTCATCGCCGTCGGGCGCCGCCTGCAGGCGAACATCGCCGCGCTCGACCGGCTCTCGGACTCGATCGAGGACGCGGACGCCGCGCTGCGGCGCGCGTGCGATGCGGTCAATGAGTGCTGGACGGACGAGCCGCCTGTCGAGCGCGGGTACCGCGTCCACTCGCGGATCGACACGGCAGAGGCCGAGCCCGTCGTACGTGTGCCGCCGGGAGCTCGCGACGCAGCAGCTGCATGGCACGAGCTCATCCAGGAGCACTCGGAGCGCGAAATCGATGCGTTTGTCAAGTCGCTTAATGCGACGCAGGCACTCGACGCCGCGCGAGCGCCTTCAGTCCTGTCCAGTTTGGAATGGCGGCCAGCGCTCGCGCCCATTCTCGCACCGCCGCTCACACTCAGATCAAGTCCTGCACGGCAACCCCCACTCGAGCAAATGACATGAGGGTTGTAAGACCACGATGTAAACGTAGACATGAGCCACCTCCTATGCCAACCATGATCAGAATCGCACGAGTTTTCATGTACGCTGTGGATGGGGGAGGGCAATGTGCAATTTTGAGGTACACGGCGCCTTCGGCGCCGTCCTCAATCTTGCATAAGGAGGAGGGGTAAAGCAAGAGCAAGAGATGTGTAGAGATCTCGCCGAATTCGGCCAAACCGTCGATCTGTTTGGTCCTCAACCGCGGATCCTTCCTCCAGCTTCCTCCAGCTTCCTCTGACACTTTTGACAACTTTTGACAGCTCCTCTCTTTTTCCCGAGGGACAACCATTTTGCAAAACGCTGTATGCGAAGCTTACATGAAGCCAATGTTAGTGTCTGCCGGAATGGGGAGCTGTCTCTGAGAGGGCTAACAGAGAGTGGTGGTTACACTCTGTTCTTCGTCATCCACTCCGGCCACTCACCCTGTACTTTCGGGGTTGACCTTGTTATATGCATCTCATTGTATGTCTATCACATCGTCATACGCCGCCTCACTGTCACCCTGACTACGAGTCGCCAAGGGATGCGGCTCGAGGATATGACCCATGCTTTCCGACTGCTTGTGCCCTGATCTTGTCTTCCCAGAGGGTGTAAATCTCCGGAGACACTGCAACCACGATTGACAGATATCTCTCTGGGTTCCAAAGGCCAGAACCGCCCAGAGAGGACCTGTATGGGGCGTTGAGCGACGTGATCGCACAGCTAAGTAGACAAAGGCCTCACATGCGCCTTGTACCAGGATCTCGGCTTCGGTGCCTCGGGGGCTGATACTGAAGGCCAAAGTGAGGCTGTCGGTACGGTGAGTACGCGTTGAATGATGGTGCCTCGTGCTTACCCTAGCGCACCGATAGAGCCAGCACTGAACACCACCATCCGAATGAGACGGCGTCGCATAGTGCGCCGAAGATTGGGATTATGTCGGAAGGGGCTCTGAATTGAGAGGAAGCGGTGGAACGTAAAGCCTGTGGATACGTGAGTACGCCAGCTTCGAAGGAAGTATGGTTGGGACCGGCCTTGCAGAACTATCCCAGGCAAGAGCAAAGCGGTGAGGAGCCCTCGTGAGATGTTCACGCTTGGCATGACGTTAGCAGCGTGATGAGAGGACGACGCTAGCGATCGCTCACGTGTATGGTTCGTTTATCACGCAGTAAGGATAACCATTCCGTGCCACGTGCGATCTGTTCAGCAGACCGACCTGGAAGAGACAGGAAAGAGTCAGAATCGCCGTGATACGAGCAAGACAGGTATAAGCCGTACCGCCAAGCTCTCAACCATGATACACCCCCAGATCAAGAACGGCATGACTATCAGCTGAGAGCAGCTTAGTGTCCCTCGTTCGACCGTGTTCAACAATATGAACCATGCTCAGCACTCTGCCGTGGTCTGCGTAGGGCCGGAAGACAGCGATCCAAAGCTGTACGGATAGCGCCAGGACCGCTCACGCACATCTGAGCATGTATGGTCAGTCAACATCGGCGGAATGAAATTCTGTGGATACACAGGGGAAACGCCGCATAGTTCAGCATCGCTGAGAACAGACATATTCCAAACGGCGGGTGCTCGTCATAGATATGGCCTGTGATGGGCAGAACGAGGTATGAGAGGCAGTAGATGAAGACTAATCACGCCGAAGCGTCAGAGCTACCAACAGGTTATGCCGCGAAGACATACACGCGCAATCCAGGTTGAGAGAGATCGGACTGCGGTGGATCTGGGGCGAAAAGAGGATGGTGGCGAGGATGACGAAGAGGGACAGGCCGCTTATGGACTACTCGGCGAAGAAAGCATAAAGCGTCGCGCTCGATACAGAGTCGGCCTCATCTACAAGTTCATTGCCTTAGGTTTCCACCATGAGGGAGCTGGGGAGGAGACGCACTGGACATTGCTCATGGGTAGGCCGCGCGAGAAGAGGACGAAGAAAAGAGAGTGCGCGTGGGTCGTCGCTGTTAGCGAGATACATAGCCTCATAGCAGCATAGGCGATGGAGTGGTGGCGCTTCGGGAACCTGTAGAAGGAGTGCGCGCATCTGCGCG
Organism: Limonomyces culmigenus; assembly: GCA_002233555.1. Taxonomy (NCBI): domain Eukaryota; kingdom Fungi; phylum Basidiomycota; class Agaricomycetes; order Corticiales; family Corticiaceae; genus Limonomyces; species Limonomyces culmigenus. The sequence continues at coordinate 24,315 of LCTX01000103.1, read as the reverse complement.
CTTGAACGCTAAGCGAACATTCGCGCATGACGCTGCACCACCATTCGCGTACGCCTGTAGCTTATATCTTTGGTCCGATAGCCAAAATAGAGTCCAGCGAGGAGGTCAGTGGCAGATACCAGCTAATCGTAGTCGAGCAAGCTCGGCGCGACATGGACGACCCAGTTCAAGAGGCAAAGGGCAACTGTGCTTCGCGGGGCTTCGTGCTGACGTCAGACGCGGCGCCTTTACGATTGCGGTTACAATCGGAGATGCTGCCGCGCTTACATGGCGCGCAAAAGCAAAAAGTAATGTATCCTACGGCCGACATAATGTGGCAGGTGGTCCTCAAGCCAATCCTTTCCAATCTTTCTCCCGCCTCTGCATGCAGCACGGAAACCACGCTGTGAAGACGTCCTGCGCCAGACATTAGCGCACGCAGTCTTGCCGATGAAGAAATAGCTCTACCCTGCGGGTGCCGAAAGCTATAAACGCAACGAGGGGCACTTGATGTCATCAGTTTCGACGCACTGATGCCACTTCCTTGTCCAGTACTCACAAGATGCCTGCACAATGCCTACCTGCATATTCTGCGTCGACTGGTAGAGGAGTACTAGGACAAGACTGGCCATCGGAAATGAGCATTCCTCTCGGGGGGAGTAAGTAACGAGCATGCTTACATGAGGAGCGAGCCCGAGGCAATGTTCCAAAACAGCATGCGAAGCGCTATGCCGAGGAAGGTGCCCGAGGAGCTCCGATCTGACTCTTGGCTGCCCTTGATCCTCCACAGTCTATAAAATGTGAGAACTATGGTGATAGGTGAGCGTGTGTCACATGGAGAAGTGGACACATACCTTGGAAGATGACGTTGCCGAAGAACGTAACAGAAACGATCGCCTGAGACACGACAGCACTATCGGGGTGTGAGCACACAATCTGATAGCGGATTCTGAGACTGGGAACTCAACGGTATGCGGTCTTGAATGACGCAGTAGAGACTCAACGAGATATGAACACCCTCGCGGTTGCCAACACCAACCTGTGTGTATGTCACGAGGTATCCTGCCCCCATCTGTTCAACTACGCACCCCGATAGACAACAGAAAGACGAGCAAGCCCAGCACCCACGGGACGATAATGCCCTGAAATTGTGTCAAGACATCATCTTGAGCTAAGATATGACATCATACTCACCGAACGCCTCACATATGCGCTCAACTCCTTGGTGGGCCTGCACACACCCATCCAGGTCTGCAGAAAGAGCGCATCAACATCAGCCGGCGTTGTCGCAAGCCGAGAATGCGAGGACTCGCCGTGAAAGACAACACTAGAGCTGTCATAGCACACCTTCATACCGTGTGTTCAGCTTCTGACACGTATGATAGATACGTAGGGGATGCGCACATTGGTCCGACCGTGTACGTGAGCGCAGCCTGAATCAGGCATAATTCGAAAGCCGGAGGTGTCCCCACGCCTTGATCGGCAAAGGACAGCAACAGGTACGACACCGAGTACAGCGCGACTATACCAGTCTGAGTGTGAATGTTCAATACTACGATAATAGTGCTGCGTACCGGAGAGATACCAGTTGATCCACGCCGCGTTCCGTCGTACAAGCGGCGAGAGCAGAGCGGCGGCCAGCACAGCTAGCACACCAAAGAAGCCGACCAAGAGCAGCGCGTTGTAGATCCGAAAAGCGGCAAGCGCGTCGACAGTGGCCCCCGGGGCAAGAAGAGACCGAGACGTGATGGGAGCCATCGGGAGAAAGTGAGGCTTGCCTAATCTGCTTTGCTGCACGCTGCCGCCGCTCTTGTAGTTTGGCAGCTTTGCAACGCTCACAAAGATCATCAGAGGAGCTCTGCAGTGAATCTGCCCAAATTCCGGTGAGATCGCAGACGGTCAAGGGGCCGAACCGCGCGGTCGAAAGTCTGAACAGCATTCGCGCTGTCGAGTGCCGCAGCACAATGATCGGGGAAGTGGCGCGCTTCCGAGTCGACCGCGCACCTCAATCCATCCTATGGTCTTGCGATCCGCCCAACGTCCTACCGTTGAGAACAAGCACGGAGATTGAGCACGGGCGTACAAGTACAGACGAGAGCAAGAGCGAGGCAGCAGATCCAGCACCTGATCCGTCTATGCCTTCGAGTCCTGCCCGCGCACGACGAAGCTCTCCTCCCTGCGCAGGCCGAGCGCGACCAACGCGGCGTCGAAGATCTCCTGCTCGTTCATCAGTCCGCCGTCCTCCCCTACGACACAGACACGGACGCACCTTGCGCGAGCCGAGGATAATCACGCTCACGAGTGGGACTACCAGCCAATCAGTCTCGCATAAAGCCGAACTAGGGACGGAGGGGACGTACACGCGCCAAGCATGAGCACGACCACGTCCGTCGGCGGCCGTCCCTTCTTGAAGTTCGCCACGACCACCCTTTCGCCCCATCAGCCCCTCTCCTCCGCTCGCTCGCATCGCACTCACGCGCCGCCGACCATCCCGCCAACGCAGAACGCGCCCATCCGGATCATGACCTCGCGCGCGGGGTGCTTTGCATCTCCCCCGCGCGCACGCGTGCGGAAGAGCCGGAAGGCGGAGGCGCCGAGGAGGACGAGCACGCCGAGCACGCACAGCGCGACCGTGCCCTCCGCGAGCGCCGCGCTAGACGCACCACCAGAGTCAGAAGGGGGTGGGGGAGGGAGATGAGGGACGCACGGGAGCGGGTGGTTGATCGTGCAGTACGGGCTGCCCGGCGGGCGAGTCACGGTCGCCTGGTTCGTGAGGCCGACCTGTTATATGTCAGCATCCCCAGCATACATTCGCTCAGGGCCGACGTACGAAGAAAGCCACGAAGAAGATGAGCGTCCCGAGCGCATGCGGCACAAGCACGAGCTGCGCTCTATCAGCCCTCATCCCAGCTGAAAGCAGAGGAGCACACGACGCACGGCGAGCTTGAGCGCCGTCGGGCTCGCGCTCCTGAACGCGCCCGCGAGGCCGATCCACGCCTCCGCCGCGAGCGCGAGCAGCGCGGCCGCGACGAGCGGGACCGCCGCGTAGCACAGCGCCGCCTGGAGGAAGCACACGCTGAAGTCGGGCGCCGGGCCGCCCGCCTGGCCGAACACCGCGAGCACGAGGTACGCGATGCTCAGGAACAGGACTGCGTATGTAGCCCCGTCAATGCTTGAAAGGGGAAAGGGAGGGATAGCCGCACAGGCGAGGTAGACGTTCGCCCACGTCAGGCTCCCGCTGCGCGCGCGCGTGCTCGCGCAGAAGACGGCCGCCAGGGCCGCGGCGCCGAGGGCCTGCTCGGCGACGAACGCGCTCACGACGGACAGGCCAGCCATGTCGATGGAAAAGTAGATAAAAGGAAGAAGACGAAGACGAAAGAGACAGAGATGAATGCGGGACCCGCAGCGCTGCTAGATATATCCGCGGCAGTGCCCAGACCGCGCTGATCGTTGGCATGCCGCAGTGGAAGGGATGCGCGAATACAGTGCAATCAATCACATCGCCCGATTGAGCTCGAGAAGAGCAGACAACGTCCACATGAAGCAGATCCAGATGATCCAGGCCGGACAGGGGATTCTATACATTTCCCTAAGAAAAGTACAGTCGCACTCAAACCCCAGCCACCATGGTCGTCGTCGGCGCCGGCACGCTTCCGCCGACTTTCGCGCCTAGTGGCCGCGGAACGTGTGAGCCGAGACCGCGAGATGAGAAAAAACGAACAGGATATCCTACACATCGCCCAAAGAAAAAAAGTAGAACCTAGCTCACAGTCCAGCCACCGGTATCACCGTCGTCACGCTCCTCGCTCTCCACGCCGCGCCTTCCCTGCCCGTCGCCGGCGGGGGCATGCTCCCCCCAACCCTCGCGCCCCAGCGCCCCCGCGCAGTATCCACACTCACAGCCACGCTCGGCAGCGCCCGCATATCCTCCTCGCACTCCTCCTCGCACTCCTCCTCCTCCTCTTCCACGTCCTCCTCGCCCGGCACCACGTGTCCCTTGCGCCGGAGCAAAGGATGCTCGATCGAGCGCGCGCGCGGCGTGCGCGGCGGCGCGCTCCCCGACGCGCTGCGCGAGCTGCTCCCGCGCGCGAGCGGCGCGGGGCGCGTGCAGGCGGCGCGCCCGCGCACGACGGACGGGCTGCGCTCTGTGCGCGGCCGCACGTCGACGGCCGCCTCGGGCGCAAAGCCGCGGACGACGGACGGGCTGCGCTTCGTGCGCGGCCGCAGGGGCACGAGCACGCCGGCGACGTCTACGGCCGCGGCGGGCACCTCTGCCTCGGGCGCAAAGCCGCGGACGATGGACGGGCTGCGCTCTGTGCGGGGGCGGGTCTCCACCAACGGTCGTGGGCGGAGCAGGACGTCGACGACGTCGACTGTGGTCGGGCGCTCGACTTCGGCCGTCGTGGGGTGTGCGAGTTCCACAGCCGCCTCCGCCTCGGGCGAGAAGCCAGCGTCGTCGACGTCCGCCGCACTCCACCGTGCCCCAGGCTCGCGCGCAAAGCACGCCCTCAAGATCTTCTTCGCGTCCTCCGTCACGCCCTCCGGCGGCACGTACTCCGCTGCGTCCCATCAGGCCCCCTCCCCACACCTCACAACGGCCGCACTCACCATGCTGGATCTTAACCACCAACCGCGGCTCGAACGCGTCCTCAAACGGCAGCGCCCCGCCCGCCGCGAGCGCATGCAGCACACACCCGAGCGCCCACACGTCCTGCGCGCGCGCGGGCGGCGCGGGCTGCGCGCCGAGCAGCTCGGGCGCGGCGTACGGCAGCGAGCCGGGGACGTGCCGCCGCCGGCGCGGCGCGGACGCGTGGAGCGAGCCGGTGCGCGCGATCCCCGGCGCGCGGTGGCGCACGAGCGACGGGTGTGCGGCGAGTGTCGTCAGCCTGCGCTGCGCGAGCGCGCCTGTATGCGCCTCGTCGTCGTCGTCGCTCAGATCCGACTCGGACACGACGTCATCATCGAGGAGGACGGCGAGCCCAAAGTCCGCGATGCGCGCCTGGCCCGCGTCGTCGACGAGCACGTTCTCGAGCTTGAGGTCGCGGTGCACGATGCCGCGCTCGTGCAGGTACCGGAGCCCGCGCGCGGTCTGCCGGCCCAGCGGCCCGCCGGGTGCACCCGCGCGCGCCGCGTCGCCGAGCGTCCCGCCGCCGCACGGGAGCGTGACGAACCACGCGCGGCCGCCCGCGAGCGTCGCGCCGAAGAGCGGGAGCACGTGCTCGTGCGCGAGGCCCGCCCACAGCTCGCGCTCCCTCGCGATCCTCGTCCGGGCACGCGCGTCGCTCTGTGGCAGGCGCACGATTTTCACCGCGCACGGCGGGCCGGACGAGGACGCGGCGAGGCGGACGACGCCGCCTGCGCCGGAGCCGAGGAGCGCGCCGAGCACGAGGTGCGCGTGCCCCGGCACGCGCTGGCCCGGTGCGTCGGGCTCGGGCGCGGGCGCGGCAGCGGCGGGGGAGAACGGTGAGCCGAAGGCGGAGAGGAAGCGCGCGGCGGGGGACGCGGGCGTGGAGGGCCCGCTCGTCGTCGAGAGGGAGAGGCTGGAGGAGGACGGGAAGAGGCGCAAGGAGGAGGAGGAGGGCGGGGGCGTGGGCAGGCCGGATGCGAAGGAGCGCGGGATGAAGGGCGCCGTGCTGAGCGCTGCGAGCGTGGGTGGGCGCGAGGACGAGGCAGTAGGTAAGCCTTCCAGCTCTGTGCGCGGGCTCGCGAGGCCAAAGGCGTCGTATGCCATGTACTTTTGGGGGGGACGAGGACGAGGAGGAGAGGAGAGTAGCAAACGACGACGGATCCGGGAAAAAGGAAGGCCACACAAAAAGCGCAGTGCGGGGCAGAAGCCGCGCGCGGAGTTCAAATCAGGGCTGTCAGTACCCTGGTCCACACCTAATTTGCTTCTTCGGACCCGGTGAGCCGACCGACGTCACTGATCGACGCCGGCACACGAGCAGGCATGAGGTGGATGTTCTAGCAGCGCGGATGTGCCTCGTTCGAGCTTTGGGACGGATAGGGCAAGCTCATTGTGCGGGAGATGGTCGTGCGCACTCTTCTAGTCACATGCTCAATCCTCGTTCGATGCTCCCCGCGCACACCGGACCGAGCAAGCCATCTCGGAGTCGGACACCGCAAATGTACATTCACTCACAGCTTGGCACTCGCACCGCGTCAACCACTTGTCTGAATCCCAAAATCACAGCTTACTGCGCCTCAAGCTTCGCAACCACCTCCTCCTGCAACTTCCTCAACTCCTCCCTATCCGCCTCCTGCGCGGGCCAGCCCACAACCAACCCCGCCTTCCCCAGGACCTCCTCACTATCGCCCTCCGCGCCCGGCTTCGGGATGACGTGGAAGTGCACGTGCGGCACGACCTGGTGTGCTATCTTCCCGTTGTTCTGCCCCGCATGTCAGTGGGGCGGAGGGCAGGGTGAGGGCGGGAGGGCGGGACCTGGAGGAGGTTGTAGTTCTGCAGCCCGAGCGCGCGCGCGAGCCGCGCGGCGACGACCATTGGGTCCGCGAGGTACGCGTCTGGCACGTCGTGCAGCTTCTCCGCGTGGTCTACCCCATATTATATCAGCACCTGCCCGCTCGCTCGGCGTGACAGACGGACACTTGGGGATGACGAGCGCGTGCCCGCGCGCGATCGGGCCGATGTCGAGGAACGAGAACCTGCGCGCGCTCAGCAGTGGTTGGGAGAGAGGAAGAGGGAGGAAGGAGGCGCACGAGTGCTCGGTCTCGAGGAGCTTGAAGCTCGGGATCTCGCCTAGCGGGCGTCAGTGTGCGGAGGGGTGCGGTGTGGAGAAGGAAGGACCCTTGATGATCTTGCAGAAGAGGCAGGAGGCGAGCGATCTGGGAGATGGGCTTAGTGGGAGGGCGTGCAGAGGGGAGAGGACGGACTTGGTGGCCATGGTGGGAAGGAGAGGTGCGACGTCGCTTCTTACACTCTGACCGCTGCCTTGGATATTTCGCTCTTGCCTTCTTTTCGTATACTAGTGTTTCTGAATCTAGTATTGACGTCTGCACCTGGACTACCTCCCCGTGCCATCATCGCAGTGGCGGAGCTATGTGATATCGGACCTTTCGCCGCAACGTCGCTCTGAACGCATGGCACGTCCCCTCAGCTGTCTCGCCATCCTCTTGCGTTGACGTCTGTACAGACACCTACCCTCGGAGTGCTCGTACCTCATCGATCTGCGCAAGCTCTGGGCGCTGGCTTCGCGAACGCCGCTTCATGTGGCTGAGACACTTGACATCGGAGGAGAGTCTCCGAGTAGGAGGCCATCAGTCAAGTAGCTAGTCATGACATGGTACGTGGTCTTCTCAACATCCGCTTACGTCCTGGTATGTCCTCATGCTGACGCCGCTTCCTAGGTCCTCGATGTGTCGGAGAGCTCGCACACCGAGCTGTCTCACCGGAGCTTGAGACGTGCTCTCGGAGCCACCCGCACCGAGTACGTGCGGCAAGCGATCAACGTGAGTCATGCTCAGCTCGTGTCCTCCTACTTCACTGCTAACGTACGTGCCAGTGCTCTTAAGTAGGAGTCGGCGCACCGACCCAACTCTCCGCGAGATCCTCACCCTGCCCCACCCTCGCTCCCATAATGAACCATCTCCCTTCGGCTCGTGATGCCTACGCCCAGGCTCTGCTCCAAACCACGATCACGCATGATGAGATGGCTACGTCCGGTCGCCGCGGCATCCCCAGCGGCGCCCACAGGTTCCCGCTACCAGCTCCTACTGTTGGTGTGGAAGGCGCACGCGGTGTGGGAGGTCGCCAACGCATCGGGATCCTCGGCGCCGGCGCGGCGGTCCTCTACACGGTGCTCCTCCTGGACTCGCTCGGCGACATCGGCTTCGACTACGACATCCTTGAGGCGGACCCCACGCGGGTCGGCGGGCGGCTCTACACACACTGGTTCCCGAGCGGCGCCGAGCAGAAGCCCGACGACTACTTCGTGCGTGCCCCCGCACGAGCTCGAGTGTACCCGCCTCACCTCGGCCGGTGCAGGACATCGGCGCGATGCGCTTCCCGGAGATCCCCTTCATGAAGCGCACGTTCCATCTCATCGAGCATCTCCAGCTAAGCCGGAAGTTGATCGAGTACCGCCTGAATGAGCAGGAGAACCTCAGCTTCTTCAACGGGCGCTGCTACTCCAGCGCCGAGCTGGCGCACCTCGGAGGCGACCCTTTCCAGACGGGCGTGCCGAACCTGACCGCGACCGCGGGGGCGATGGCCACGGAGCGGCTTGCGCCGTTCCGCGAAGCGCTCAAGAAGGACTTTGCGAAGGGCTGGCAGGACCTCGAGAAGTACGACAAGTACTCGACGCGTGCTTACATGACTCCTGTGGGCACTCCTCCGATAGGCCCTCTCGATGACACAGTGAGGTTGGCCGAGTAGGCGTAGGACTCGCGACTGAGCCGCAATTACAGGTCATCACCTTTCTCGAAACGTTCAACTCATCGACGAATCTGTACGACTGCGCGCTCTGCGAGAGCGTGATGGATTCGCTCGACTTTGATTACGAGGACAAAGTCAAGTGGAAGTGCCTCTAGTGAGTTCCCTCGCAAAATAGCTCTCAATCTCGATCTGATACCTCGTCCAGGGGCGGTGCCGACCAGATCACTACCGAGATGCACAGCACGATCAAACGGAATCCACTCCATGGCGACCGCGACCCTCTACAGCTCGGCAAGCGAGTCACGAAGCTTGCCTTCTGCGACGACGGGACTAAGGTGGAGGTCGGCGTAGCCGGCGAGCGTGCCCCACGCGTGTACGACCACGTCGTCTCCACCCTCCCCTTCGGCTGTCTGTGCATGGTCGACACCTAGGGCTGCAACCTATCATGGAACCTGCAGACCGCGATCCGCACCCTACACTACGACAGCTCCGTCAAGCTCCGCATCCAGTTCGACCGCCGCTGTTGGGAAGAGGAGAAGCCGCGCCTCGATCACAAGGGGGGCTTGTCGAGCACGGACCGGATCGCGCGGACCGTCGTGTATCCCTCCTATGGGATCGGCGAGAAGGAGGGTGCGACTATGATCGCGAGCTATACCTGGGCGCAGGACGCAGCGCGGATCGGGGCACTTATCCCGAGGAACACAGCCACGTCTGCGACCGAGGACAAGACGCTTCTGAACCTAGTTCTCGAGGATCCGGCGGTGATGCACGACCTGCCCTTCCAGGAGCTGAGCGCCCGCGTCGTCCAGGACAAGGTCTTCGACTGGTACGCCGAGCCCAACTCGTCTGGTACGCAGGCTCCCGCGCACGCAGTCCAGTTGCTGATGCACACCAGGTGCGTTCGCACTCTTCACGCCCGGCCAGTTCAAGAACCTGTACCCGGAGGTGACGCGGCCGGTCCACGGGCGCCTCCACTTTGCCGGCGAGGCCGCGAGCGTGCATCATGCGGGGGTCGTCGGCGCGCTCGACAGCGCGTTCCGCTGTGTCGTCGAGATCGTGCGCTTTTCTCCCGGTTTGCTGGGCTTTTTTGTGCTGAGGTTTTGCGGTAGCTGCAGTCCATTGGGCGCGATGACCTCGTCGACGTGCTGGAGGAGAAGTGGGGGGTTCTCCAGGAGGTGCCGAAGGAGTTTGTGAAGAGGCAGGTCATCCTTGGTGTCAACAATGTCCGCCATGTGCGGACGGGTTGATGATTGTGCTTTGGCTGTTGATCCACCACGGGTTGGGATCAAAGTTTGTCTATGACGATAGGGCAGAATCCATCTTGCGTAGAAGAGTGATACAAATACAGAGAAGCATATCCTACACCCCACATCTATCCACTACCCGCCTCTCCGCTCCAATGACACCACGCCCTTCCCCAGCACCGTATCCACATCCTCAAACGCAAGCGCCAGGTACACCTCGCTCTCGCTCCTCGCATGGCCCTTGCGCATCGCCCCCTTCCGCGTCCCCCCAGACCTGTCGGCGGGCAGGCAGAACCACACCGCGAGCATCTCGCGCTGCGAGCCGAACACGAGGACGGCCCAGAGCGGGCACGCGCCCTGCACCGCGATCGCGGGCGCGGGCTCCTCCCCGTGCCCGGCGAGCGCAAACGCGAGCGTCAGCCTGTAGTCAATCGCGTGAGCAGGGCGCTGTGATTGATAGGGTAATGCGCGCACGCGAGCGCGCCGAGCGAGCCGCCGCTGAAGACGGCCATGCGCGCAAGGCGGTGCGGCGCGTCTGCGTCCGGGCGGAGCCGCGGCGCGGCGAGGAGCGCGCGGAACGTCAGGCCTTGGAAGACGATGCTCGGGAGGAGGAGGAGCGCGAGGAGCGCGCGGGACGTCAGGCCGCTGGAGGGGCGTTAGTGTGGTCCCGGGAGGGGAGCAGAGGAGGGGCGTACGGTGCGGGGTGTGTGATTGTGCAATAGGGCTTGCCCTCCCGGACCACGCCCGAAGGGTCGAGCAGGCCGACGACGAGGCTCTCGACGAGCACCGCACCCCACACGCCGTACGGGCCCCACAGCAGCTGCGCCCATCCGCATCAGCGCTGCCCACAAAGAGCGGGGTCAGAGCGTACGACGCGGTCCACGCCCGGGAGACGCGAGCCGGGCCACTCGACGGCGAGCCAGAGCTGGACGGAGAGCGCGAGGACCGCGGCCGCGCAGAGCGGGAAGGACACGTACGCGAGCACGGCCTGCGTTAGGCACACGCCCATCGGCGGGACCTCGTCGCGCATGTGCCCGCTCGCCGCGAGCAGTAGGTACGACGCCGCGTAGACCAGGACTGCCGTCCATCAGCGGAGGAGGGCGGGGAGTACATCGCGGGGCGGCGCACACGCGACGTAGACGTTCACGGAGAGCGCGCTCCGCCGGATGCTTGGCGCGAAGAGGACGGTGCATAGCACGAGCACGAGCAGGGCACCGCCGAGCGCGCAGAGCGAGACGAATAGAGGCGCGAGGTAGCCCGGCAGCGGCGCCATGGTGGGCGGGTGGAAGAAACGATGGTCCCCATCGGCCGAGCACGATTGCTACACTACGAGTGCTGTGTGGTGATGGAGTACTATGCGGCTAGGGGCTGTATAGGCTATAGTGGATCTCCACAGCGGAGCGCGCGAAGGTGGAACGATGGAGAGATGCAGGAGCGAACACTTCTGGCCCTTCGTCTCCTCCTCCCACACCACATCCTCCTGCATATGGTGACTTTCGCGGCGGGGACCACTACAAACAAGATTATTTCGTCATTAGCTGGATATGAGGATGACAACCCTTCATCCTCGACGTGTATAATCCACACCGCCTACGACATCTCCTCGCCTCCGCCCAAGCCTTCCGACATTGGGTGGACGCGTTTCGTCTGCATCTCGGATACCCACGGGTGCACATTTCCTGTTCCGGAAGGCGACGTACTTCTTCATGCGGGCGACCTCACGAACAGTGGCAAACTTGCGGAGGTACGCACAACCATGGAGTGGCTGCGCGAGCTGCCGCATGCGACGAAGATGTGCGTTCTAGTGCCTTATTCCTAGATAGCTGATTGTGATTGCTCTCAGCGTGATTGGTGGGAATCATGACATCACCTTACACCACCGAGACGGGTGGTATGGCGAGCACTGGAACGAGTGGCACGGCGCACCAGGTCTGCCCGGCACCCATCTCGAGTTGCCATTACCACATCTCATGCGTCAAGAGAGAGGACGTAGAGGCCATCCAGGAGCTTTTATCCGGGACAGACAGCCGCGAGGCTGGCATCGTCTACCTCCAAGACGAGATGCATACGTTCTCGCTGTCACACGGCGGGCGGACATGGACAGTATGGGGCTCGCCTGTGAGTATATCTCCCTGGCTAGTATCATTCAACAGCTAACTATCTACTAAGTGGACACCTGAGTTCTGCGACTGGGCGTTCAACTATGACCGCGGCGCAGCTGCAGCACGTGCGTACCCAATTTCTCTCTCGAACCCACATTCAGCTCGACCTCCATCTCGACACAGACCTCGTCGGAGCAATTCCACAGACCGATATTTTGTTCGTCGTGCTCTGTGGTCACTGCATCTGTTCGTTCCTAACATCCATTCACGCAGAATGACGCACGGCCCACCACACGGCGTCTTGGACACTACGACGAGCGGCGAACACGTCGGCTGCGAGGCACTTTGGGCTCGTCTCGATGCTGACGCGCTGCGCCCACGCCTGCACGTCTTCGGCCACATTCACGAAGCACACGGAGCTCTGCTCCAGGGCGACACGGCACTGGTGAACGCTGCATCCGCGCCAGCGGGACGCAAAGGTCGGCGCCGGAGCTGGGAGCGCGGATCATTTGGAACAGGGGCCTTCGTGCCGGTTCTGGTGGACCTCATGGACGACGTACACGAAGAGACGAGGTGATCTGTAGAGCGAAATCGGCATGTAGAATCCATCATTTGCGTCATGGGCGGTCCGCTATCGACACAAAACGTTGAGCCTCAATGTATACATAGTCCTTAGATTGATCTGTATCCCATCCACATCAAAGAGGGCAAACGACGGGGCGATATGATTGGTGCCCCTAGTCATGTGACGGGAAAGTGGCCTGTCCTCTGCCTCTTACGGCCTCCTATCTGGCTGGACATGTCAACGCCTCACCATCAGACACACATACTACCTTTTGAGATCTGGGAAAACATCACTTTGGAGCTGACCGTCAATGATAACGAAGCACTCGGCGCGGTACGGCCAAACATGCTCGGTTGGATACGCTGCTCATCGTCCGTCCGACATGCCGGGTATCTCGTGGTCAGCTCTTCACTTCGGTCATGCTATGACGTATCATCGCTGAGGATCTTATTTTGTATTCACCCAACACACTCCTCGCGCGGAAGTTTCTCGTGGCAGATGCGGCGTACCTACGCGAGAGCGTCCTGCGCTTTTGTGACGTCCGCAACTTTCTGCGCCGAGGCAACCACACTCTTCTCAGTTCAGTCCGCGAAATGCAAGCAGGATACGCACCTGTTCCGCCACAGATACTTCTGGGCACTCACTACGCAATATACCCGTTCATGGACTGCAAGAGCTCGCTTTCCCTAGTCAATCTGCGAGCACTCCAGGGATGATGGTCTTTCAATCGGATTTTATCGGTCATTTCTCTGTTCACACATCTGCAAGGCACGGGCAGATTGTATCCATCAGATACGTAGCTGCCAGGAGGAGCACAGGGCCGCCCATAGCGTGCGGCCGGCTCGAATCACCCAGAGGAGGACGTGAACAATTCAGAAGAGCAAAAAGAGGAACATCCCATGCATTAAAGGGGAATCGAACCCCTGGCGGGTCGATGGCAACGACCCAGGTTACCACTACCCCATTAATGCGATGGGAATGAGCACATTTTAAAAACTATGACGTGATGTATTAGTGAGTCGACCAGTCTGCCTCGGCTTGACTCTCACATCATCGTGTTTGCTTCTTGTCGAGACATGCAAGGGTATGATAGTATATAAGCTAACATCTAGCAACATGAATCATTGTATCTGCGAGATTGCGTAGTTGACCGCCCTGTCCCGCGTTGTGAAGTCGAATTGGGGCACATTGTACCCTTTATGATCTGTTGTCTCTGATCTGAGGTATTTCGCAGCGGAGCAATGACACTCCTCATCCCCGGCTTCAATCATCTCCAGGTTGGTTTCGATCAACTTTGCGTTGATTAGATTGCGCATGTTGGCTTCGCGCAGGTTCGCTATCATTGACGCCAGATCGGGCCCCAGGACTTCCATCTCCTCAGAATTGAGGGCTACCAGACGGAAGACTAGGTTCTCGACCGCTGGACGCATCATATTCTTCTCGTCAAATGCCTTCGCAAACGCAAGCACTTGGTCCGGCTTGAGATGCGCCGTGATGTGCGAGACGATAGCTGCGCGCATGTCTTGCATATCCCATCGCTCCACCAGACGAACGATTGTGATCCAATCCATGTGCGAGAGCTCTGGGAATACGTTGCCATACAAGCTGGGTAGGGCGCATGTGAGGTGCGGAGCGAAAGGTCGGGCCTGGGCTGATGCTCACCGCGTCACGCACACCCGCGTGAACAGCTCAAAATCATGTGCAGCGACAGACTCGAGGCGCAGCGGATGTCCAGTGTCGCTTCCATCCGCAGGCTCGCCAGGCACGGGCGGCAGTGTGAACATGCTCTCGAAGACGGGCGAGCCCTTGAAGATCGCGCGCGGGACGCTCACGACTTCGCCCTCGATCTATGCTTGGTCGGTCGCGAGGTTGCACAGCAATAGCAGAGTGCGGACCTCGAGCACGATGAGGCTGAAGTCAAAGCCGCCGAAGCGAGCGGGTGTGGCCATGTCGTCTGCGGCAAGGAGCGCGACGATCACATGACGCCGCGCACTTGTCTCTTTCCCACCACCTCATCTCCATGTTCTCGCGCTTGACCAAGGCTATGAAGACCATGACGGTCGCACCTCGTGAAACACACACTCCGTGCCCCGAGACAGTGCGGACGACAGCCTTTAAATTGGACGCAGACCAAGATATAGACGTCCCAACGGCAACATAGCGTTCGTCGGGCGCAAGCTGCAGAACGTCGACCCGGACCCGCAGGACGTGAGCCGCGTCGATGAGACATGGCCGGTTTGCAAGCAGTTGTTTGTACTAAGCTATCATAGAGTAAGTGATACACTAAGAAAAGTAGACGTCAATGTCATCCCTCCGTCACGTAGTCAGATTCTACGTACCCCTCATGCAGTCAGCTCTATCGGCACCGCAGACTGCATCGACAGGTCCCCGTCGCCGTCTTCTGCCTCCTCCTCCTTTGCAGTGCCCCGGACGTTGCGCGCTTGAAGCGTGACGAGTTCCGCCTGTAATGTCGCCTGTCCATACCATCAGCCATAGCACAGGACAAATGGACGCAGCCAGCCGACATACGCACCACTTTCTGCTCGAGCGTCTCCCTGTCGCAGATCTGCGCGAGCGCAGGCGGCGGCGGCGGGCGCGTCTTGTCCCCTGTGCTCCTTCAGCTTCGCGCCCTGTCGCCGGAGAGCAAGAAGGACGCACCGAACGCAGCGTACATGAACACCTCGTTCATCCACTCGTGGTTCCGGCGGTATCGCGCGCCCGCGAGCGTGCGCGCACTGATCTCCTCGTCCTCCGCGCCCTCCTCGTCCGCGGGGACGGCCGCACCCGGCTCGCCGCCCGCTCGTGCCGCGTCGTGTGCACCGCGTGCGCGCGCGAGCGCGTCTGGGCCTTGGCTATGGCCCTGGCCCGGCGGCGGGGGCGGACCGGCGCGTGGGCCGGCGATGTAGAACGGGCGCGTGTCGAGCGGGGCGAGTGGCCCGCGCGGGGGGAGGTTGAAGAAGTGTTGCGGGACCTCTGTGTGTCGCGTGAGTGGAGGCGGGAGGGAGGAGTGTGAGAAGAGGCCTACGGGCGGCGGGCCCGCGCGAGTAATGGATCGCCATGAGCGAGGCCGAGACGCGTGGAAGGCGGTAGCGCCGTCGGACGCGCGCGGCGAGGGTTTCGCCTGTGCCGGGCGCGAAGCCGCACGTGTCTATGATCATCTCGATCTCCTGGGCGCGTTATGAGCACGGTACAACACACGCGTGACGGTGGAATACGCACGCCTATCTGGGGGTTGAGCGGGATGGAGCTGCGCTGGGCCTTCTGGAGCCAGATGATGCCGTCGGTCGGGCTGCCCGCGTCGGGCTGGGCGGAGACGAGGAAGACGGCGCCGTCGGGCGGCTTGTCGAGGTACTGCCACTGGAACGGCTTGTCCGCGACCAGCGGCGCCGCGCGCATTAGCAGCTGCGCGGCCTGTTGCGGGTTTAGCTCTGGGAAAGGGCCCACGCCGTCCACCAGCATTCGCAGCGCGGGCTTTTCCATTTGTTGTGCCATCGTGGCGAGAGTGTGTGCAGGCCGCAGGAGGAGGTGAAAGGATGAAGGGCGTACCACTCTCGCGCGTCACACCAACGGGCGTCTAAAGCATATCATGCTCTGCTACTACTCGACTACTTGTACATCCTCGGGCTCATCTAGCAGGTCCATAATCACGGGCATGAATGCCCCCGCGCCAAATCCCTCGCCCCGCGCCCGTGCACCCATTGGCCACGCCGCAGCGTTCACGCATGCCGTGCCCTTGGGCCCCACAACCTGCGCGCCGTGCGCCTCGTGGATGTGCCCGAACACGTGCAGGCGCGGTGCTAGCGAGCCTGAGTCGAGGCGGGCGCGGAGTGCTTCGCAGCCCGCGGAGATGCCGCGCGTCGTCGCGTCCAGGATGCCGTGCGGCGGGCCGTGGGTCAGTCTGCGGGAAAGTGTGAGCGGGACAAAGGAGGGAGAGAGCGAAGCGTACAGTATGTCGGTTTGCGGGATTGCTCCTACGATGCCTGTGCTTTTGGTGTCAGTGAGTGGAGGGAAGGTAGGAAGAAATGCGTACGCTCAGCGGCGACCCCGCGATCATACCCGAACGCCCAATTCCAGAACTCCGGCGACCACTGCGGGCATCAGCATGCACACCTTGAGTTCAAGCTACAAGCGTACATACCGGCGATCCCCAGACGCTCCACGTGCGCCCACCTTCACGCGTCGTGAACTCATGCCGCTCATCCTGGAGGTACACGAACCCCGCGTCCTCGCCGCGGAGGAGCTCCAGCAGAGGCTCAATCCCCTCTTCCTTCTCGGTTAATTGAGGCGGGGAAGGAAGGCAGGACGCGCACCAGGTCCGGAGCGGTGCCAACGCTCCCAATTCTCGGCGTACCACCCGTCGGCCTGGTGCAGCGGGAGGTCGTGGTTCCCCGCAATCACACTGCACATTCCCCTTCAGCCCTGAGCCCACGTATCACACCGAGGAGCGCACATCTTGACAGGATGCGGCAGCCCGCGCAGCCACTCGGCCGTCGTGCGCATCTCCGCGAGCTTGCCCGTGTTCGTGAGGTCTCCCGCGTGCAGAAGCACGTCCCCATCCGGCACGACAAATGTGTGCGCGTGCGTATCGGAGATGCAGACGAAACGCGTCCAGGCGCCTGGGGGCTTGGGAGGCGGGGAGGCGAGGTCGTAGGAGGTGTGGATGATGCTCGAGGGCGTGCGGAGAGGCGGGGAGGCGGGAGGGGGAGATGGAGGGGCGCGTGAGATCGTCTCGATTGTTGTCGTCTTCGTAGCCTTGCTCATGCGAGATAACATGGAGATGGTGGGAAAGAGACGAGTGCGCGACGTCATGTGATCGTCGCGCGCCTTGACACAGACGACATGGCCACACCCGCTCGCTTCGGCGGCTTTGACTTCAGCCTCATCGTGCTCGAGGTCCGCATTCTACTAGAGATTTACAGCCTCGCAGCCGACCGTAGATAGATCGAGGGCGAAGTCGTGAGCGTGCCGCGCGCGATCTTCAAGGGCTCGCCCGTCTTCGAAAGCATGTTCACACTGCCGCCCGTACCTGGAGAGCCTGCGGATGGGAGTGAAGCTGCAAATCCACTGCGTCTCGAGTCTGTCGCCGCACATGACTTCGGGCTGGTCATGAAGGTGTGCTTGACGCGATGAGCATCGGCCCAGGATACCTCCCTCCACTCCGCACCTCACATACGCCCCACTCAGGTTGTACAGAAACGTGTTCCCAGAGCTTTCATTCGTCGAGTGCACTGTAGTCACCCGTCTGGTCGAGCGATGGGATATGCAAGACCTGCGCGCAGCCATTGTCTCGTACCTCGCGAAACATCTCAAGCCAGCCCCAGCCATTGCTTTTGCGATGGCCTTTGGCGAGAAGACCATCCTTCGCTCAGCGGCCGAGAGACTCGTCTTCCGTCGGACAGCCCTTACCACCCAGGAGATGGAGGTCCTAGGATTCGAGATGGTGTCAAAGATAGCGCGGCTGCGTGAAGACAACCTGCGCAGCCAATACAACGGCGCGGTGATCAAGACCTACCAGGAGATGCTCAAACACTTGGATAGGGAGTGTTATTGCTCCGCTGCGGAATATATCAAATCAAAGACGATGATTGAGAATGAGTACAAAACGGCCGAAGTCGACTACACAGAGCAAGACTGGTCGGTGACCCAAGAATCTCGTGTATATAGTGATTCAGGCAGCTAGAAAGTAGCTCCTGTACTATAATGCCATGACATGTTCCGAGGGGCAGTGTGCGAGAGACCATGAGGATCACACCGACTCCATCACCCAAAACTATTATAAAGTTTAAAAGGCCTCCACTTTCATCGCATTAATGGGGTAGTGGTAACCTGGGTCGTTGCCATCGACCCGCCAGGGGTTCGATTCCCCTTTAATGCATAAGATCCTCCTTTTTTGGGGGGCCCGAACCTGTTCACATACAAGTTCTTTTGGGGGATTCGAATCTCCCACCGGCCAGGCAGGCGTTCGATTCCCCCAAACATTTGTATAGAGAAGGACCACAGCGCTTCTGTGCTCAGTTTACTCGTTTTCATGACGCTGCCGATATTTGGTCAATAGATAGCTCTATGTATAGTGTGATCTCAAATACAGTAAAGGCTGTTAAACCCACGTCGAACGACCAGCCACTCGAGGAGCGCGGAGCTGCATACTAACCAAACCAATTATTTACAGTCTTCCTCTCGTATGAAGCACGGGCACCATGCTTTGAAGACATCCTATGCTTGATTTCAGCAGCTCAACGCTCGTGAGTAAGTGGATAGCCGTACCTTGCGTGTGCCAAAGGCTACAAACGCCAACAGTGGCACTGTGCGTCATCAATTTTGATTTGAGCGTTCCCCAGTCCATATGCACTCACAAGATGCCTGCACGATGGATACCTGAAGATCTTGAGATGGATTGTGGATCAGTATCATTATGAGGCTGATTATAGTGAATGGGCGCAGCTTGTCAGACGTTTACTAGGCGTATGCTCACCAGACTAGCGCGCTTGACATGATGTTCCAAAACAGCATGCGAACCGCTACACTAACGAAAGAGTTCGGTGCCTTATGATCAGAGTCACGACCGCCTTTGAGCGTCCATAGTCGATAAAAGGTCAGAACTGTCGGCGATCAGGACGAGCGAGATGCAGTAGCCTGGTGATTGACAGACCTTGGAAGATGACGTTGCTGAAGAATGTAACCGTGACGACTAATTGAGACATTAGGGAGCTATCGATTGGATAAGTGCGCAGCCTAGGATCGTATCGGTCGTCACCCAACGGTATGCGATCGTCGATCGTGCAATAGAGGCTTCGAAAGAGATGAACACCTTCGTGGTTGCGGGCACCAGCCTACTCGTGTGTCAAGAAAACTGCTTTCAGGCATCAAGCAGTCTACGCACCCCAATGGCCACCAACAGGATAATAAGCCATAGCATCCACGGCACGAGTATACCCTGCATGTCGATGAGTGTCTACGACGAAAGGCGGATCGAATGATGCGCACTGCGAGCTTCATGGACGCGCTCGGCTTTGAATTAGGCTTGCACACGCCCATCCAAACCTGTACAGAGGTACATCAATGTGAGATGGTGATTCGAGACGTTTCATCCGCGAGGACTTGCCGTGAAAGAAAGCACAAGAGCGGCGGCAGAACACCTTGAAGTTGTGTCATCTCCGACTGCCGCAAACAGCAAAGCAGAAATGAATGCGCACAAGGGCCCGGCAGAGTATGTGAGCGCAGCTTGGATCAAACACAGATCAAAATCGGGAGCCGTTCCGACGCCTTGCTCAGCAAAGGAGAGCAAGAGGTACGACAATGCGTACAACACCACTGCAGCGGCATGAGCATCGAAGGGCCAATTCATGAGATTCTGATTTCGTACCGGCCAAGTACCAATTGATCCACGCCCAGTTCCGCCGTACATGAGGTGAGAGAAGAGCGGCGGCCAGCACAGCTAGCACGCCGAAGAAGCCGACCAAGAGTAGTGCGTTGTATATCCGAAAGGCGATAAGCACGTTGAGCGTCGCTTGCGATGCAGGAGGAAAAGGGATGGGCGCCATGAATAGAAGGGGAAACCGTCGAGCTTTCTTACTGTTTGCGTCTCTCTTATGCGACATCGCTAGCACCGCATACTACCGCGGTGAATGAATAAGTGAGCGGGGTGACACCACAGATGCGATTTTACTAACCGACTCCACGCAGATGCGCGCACTCCTTGGTTGCATCAGCTCCTCATATGGCAGGTGTTGTGCGCGTTCCAGCCGCACTCGTCGGTAGCTTCATAGAGAAGCACTGGCAAACTGAGCAGCATAACTTCTTATTGGTTCTTAAAAGCCTCTTGATGTCTGTGCTGTATGCAGTCAGTCGTTGAGCCGACGATTCAGAGCAGTGAATATCGTGAAGATGGGACAGGGATATTCGACCAGTCGGAAGAGTCATACCGAGTTTTGGTTCTGAATACGCGGTTCGATGGGTACACCCGCTGGAGACCACACACCTTCCTAGTACGTGCACTCGGTATCCAGATGTCCGAGCGATGGATACAAGGGCGTCTGCGCGTCGTTGCCTTGTCCACCACTGATCAATCCACCACTGGGACACAGACGCAGGACCCCCGGATTGCAACCGGCCTATAACAATGGAGGAAACCCTAGATCTGGTGTATAGATTGCCTCCTTCTCGTGCGTGCGCATGCCAGTGTGGATTGGCATCAGACCGAGGCATCACTCATTGTAACCCAAGCGTACTCAATGCCATCACGAGCATATGCATGTGTAAAGTAGATGTGCACGCGGGCAAAGGCCCGAAAGGTAACTGGTCAGTGGATGGTAGACGGAGAGGACAAGCAGCGATGTCACCTATTCGTCCCAATGCGGTGGCGCGCAGGGCTCGACGTCACATCACCAGAATTTCGCCGCATCTGCGGCAACGCGTGCCTCGACCTCGGTCGGGCCTCGGCGACGCCGATGCCGGTGATCGGCGAGCGCGCTTCGCTTCGCTGCCAGCTTCAGGCGTTCACCCTGCGGTGGCGCAGTGATCGAGAGACGCGTGCACCACTGCATTCCTCGGGCAACCGATCATCCTGTTGGGGTCGGAAATGACGCTACGGTCACTCGAGCAAGACACGGATACGTTTGAACTTACAGCACTGTGTCCTGCTAGAAGAAAGCTTGAGGTGTCCACCGAAGAGGCACCGCGTGAGGCATGCCGTCGGCATCGATTTAAGCGTCCATATGACGACGTCGGTCCAGGCACTGCATGGTGATCGAGGTGGCCCCGACAAATGCATGCCATGATCAAGCTCACCTTCCCTTCTGTCTTTATCGACATGCCGAGCTGTCGGCATTAACCTTTCCTCTCGACGTCGTCGCCGCAGTCCCACGCTCCTTTTCCCTCCCTCCCGCTCTCGGTTGCCTTCCCGGGCACGCGCCGCCCCGCGATGAAGTACTCGCCGGCCGACCCGAGCGTGCGCCCGCACGAGCAGCTCAGGCTCATCGTGCCGTGGTCGTTATTCAACCTGCTCGCGTTCATATGGTTCTGCGTACTCCTTGCTACGGCAGTCCTAGGACCCGCTGCGCGCCGGAATCCCGTACTGCTCTCGCTCTACGTCGTGTTCATTCTCGCCACCGCCGCGGGACCCATTCTCACGTGGACGGGTCGTGTGATGACGCCCGAAGTCCCGCTCCCGCTCTGCGTAGTGTCGGGCGCATTCGGCTCGAGCTGGTCCCTCACGCAGGTGTCAGCGGCGTTCGCCATGGTGCTCAAGGTATGTCTCCTCGGCTCCGACCCGTATTCCAAGCTGAGAACTTTCTTCAGGTCTGGACGCACACGCTCATGGTGCAGTTCCCGCGGTCAGACGTGCTAGCTTGGCTCTCCTCATCTCTTTTGGTGCGTAATGAAGGCTCGAAGACTCAGTACTCCCGCTCATACTTATCTTGCAGCCTGCGTTCATACCCTGGGTGGTTGGCCTACCCTTCTTCTTCACCGCGTTGATCATGGGCACGATGCACAAGGAGATGGTCACACGGGTGTCTCCGCTCTACTGCACATTCAATCTTGACAGCTTGTGCGTGCCTCCCTCCGCCGATCTCTCGTGCACTGCTCACGGACCGCAGGAACACGACCATGACAGTCTTCGCTGCTATGTTCGAAGTCAGCGCAGTAGTGCTCGCGGTGTGGACAGGCACGATCATCGCGCGTGCGCGTTGGCAGACGCGTTCTCTCCGAACAGACAGCGCCCATGTGCCGGCGGATGTGTTCATGGTCTCGCTGACGATCCGGACCCTTGTCTTCATTTCGCTTCTCACCATCCTTTTCATGTGAGTCCTCTCGAACTTTACGCGTAATCCTCGTTCTGACGTTCGGACAGTGCGGAGATCACGACCACAATCTCCTCGTTCTCGAACCCGACCACAGACATTATCAGTGCCGTGTGTGACTTTGTCGCGGCAGGCATTTTTGCCGCGGACCCTCATACACTGCGTTCTGTACGGGCACGCGTGTCCGGACCCACGCATACATCACGAGTGGGGACTGTATCCATCAGTCTCACGCAGGACGTGCATCGATCCGGCGGCTCGGAGGCATGGACGGCCAGGTCGGAGGCGAACAAGCTCGACTCGGATCTCAGTTCTGTCGAAGCAGATCGAACGAAGCATGTTCTGCCCCCACTTTGATGGGACGGGTGACACACATGTACCATTATATAGTGATCTTGACAAGCATACTCCTGACGCGCCATTTAATCACGTGTCGCCATCACGTCTTTTCGTCTTGCCACCATGCCAACGCCCCTGCACCCCAGTCGACCTGCGCACGCCTCATGTGCATCAATATTGCACCCGAGGTTACGTAGGTTCGTTCCTGGGAATGATCGAGGGAGCTTCTGGGCGTGTGAGTAATTCGGCGACCCGGCGCACTCCAGTCCCTGTCCGCTCGACTGCATGAAGTACCTGCGACCTCGATCTCAGCGTTCAACGTCTTTCCCCCCACTCCTTGCCCGTGCTGAACACCCACTCGTCTCCTCGACATCACTTTATCTTGGGCCGCCGGCGGAGGAACCATGAAGCACTCGACAGCCGATCCGAGTGTGCGCCCACACGAGCAGCTGGGGCTGATCGTGCCTTGGACGGTGTTCAACCTGCTCGCGTGCGCATGGTTTACCGCCCTCCTCGTCGCCGGCGTGGTTGGACCAGTTGCTCGACGAAACCCAGTGCTTCTTTCGCTGTATGCTGTGTTCATCATCAGCTGCGCTCAGGGCTCGATGCTCTCGTGGACCGGGAATGTGATGAGGCCTGAAGTCCCTATCGCGTTATGTATCGTCCAAGGCGCATTCGGCTCGAGCACAACGCTTGCTCAAGTTTCTGCGGCGTTCGCATTGGTGTTCAAGGTCAGCTCGTCGTGTACCGCTGGGCGCGACTAAGGGATACTGATGTCGTACGCAGGTCTGGACCCACACGCTCATGATCGGGCGCTCACACTCTCCTGTCCTTCACTGGCTCTCTTCCACCTCTCTGGTGAGCATGCCAGTCAGGAGGCTTGGCATCAGATGCTGACCCAATTCCAGACAGCATTTCTCCCCTGGATTCTCGCCTCCCCCCTCTTTTTCGCCGCACTCACCATGGGTATCCTGCACAACGAGCTGGCCGTCCGCCAGTCTCCTCTCTACTGCTCCTTTACCTTGAGCAGCTTGTGAGAGAAGCACTTTCTTTGCTCTGAGATTGAATCTGATCATACCCCAGGAACACGACGATGACCATCACGTCCACCATCTTCGAGGTCGCCGCTATCATCCTCGCGATCTGGACGGGTGTATTGATTGTCCGCGTGCGCTGGCGCACACGCGCGGTCCGTAGCCGCACCCGGACGACCGGGGACTCGTACATGGTCTCGCTCACCATCCGCACGCTCATCTTCATCTCGCTTCTTGCCATCCTGTTTATGTAAGCCTACTCCTGTTTTGTAGTCACACGCACTCGCTGACGTATCATAAAGCGCCCAGCTTACGTTCACGATCGACTCCTTCTCAAACCCGACACCGGACATCATTGGCGGGGTGCTCGACTTCGTCGCCGCGGGCGTCTTCGCTGCCGATCCGAATACGCTTCGTTTCGTGAAGGAATCTGTACCGTGGCTGCGCCGGAGCCAAGCGTCCGCCAGCGCGCCGACGCTCTCTATCTCGCTCACACACCAGACGCATGTGCACCGCTCAGAGCTGGGCATAAGGACGGAAGACTGGAAGGATGGGATGGACGGGCCGCCGGCGCCAGGTGTCGTGGTTGATCTCGAGGCTGCGTCGCACGATGCCGAGCAGCCGAAGCGCAATTTGCATGTTTTGTAGCTTGGATGAGCCCCTGTGGTCTGTATCATACTTGGTCTTGAGCACCATACCCTTGGTGTAATGTGTTCTATGCAACATTACTTTATGAACACGGCATGACGGGATCGCAACCACTGACGATGCCACGAACCACCGTGTGAAGATCGCTAAGAGTATCACTCGCCTCCTAGCAGCTGCTCGAGCGCGCGTCTCCTCTCGTCATCCGCCTTCATGCC
>LCTX01000099.1:0-137039 GCA_002233555.1 Limonomyces culmigenus | reverse complement strand
TCCCTTGTGTCCGAATAGATCGCAAAAACGCTAGCGCGCTTCCTGCCTTCCTGACATGCACGCCGCCCCGGCGCGCTCTCACGCACTGCGGGCTCCCAGGGTCGTTCGACCGAGTAGCTGGCCCAGGGACTCGATTGTGCATCAGCCGGTCTGTTTACTGACGCTGTTCGCGATGTGTTGCTGTTCGCGACATTTCGGATGCTTCCGCGGCTTTGCTGTACACGTAAACTTATCACTTTGAGTGAAGTAAAGTATTTCTCCAATACAAGGTTAATAGCGTATGTGGATCCCAGACCACCCGACAAATAGGGCGGGCTTCGAGGTCGTACGATGCGGGGATGTCCCTGCTCCTGTCTGCGATTGCCCTCGATGTCGAGAAGTGGGTCGACGGCATGCCGTGAGCTCGAGCCGATCAGCTGGGCGCTGCCAGGGCCGCGCGCCATGACATGCCGCTTCCCAGGCCACTAGCGGTCGCGTCGTCTGATGGTGGCTTTGAATGCCGACGCCCCAGAAGGACATGCCTGCATACAGTAGCAGCGGCGCCCGAAGCACACGACGCCTTCGCACTCCCCAGACGACGCGCGCCGTCCACCTCGTCCGCCGCCGCGAGCATCGAGGACGAGGGCCTGCGTCGCGATTGCGCGGCGGAGATCAGCGATCCGCTGCTAATTGGATGCACCATCGACGGAATCGGAGCAGTGCGCATCTTGCCGGATGCGGCAGGTGCTCCCGCGGGGCCCCGATCATGACGCCCTCCGTGCCGAGCTGTCCAGAGCCCAGCCCTGAGCGGGGGACAAAAGCGAAAGCTGAGTGCCACACCCGAAAGGTGTCTCGGAGGAGGCTATGCGGCGCGCGACGCGTCAAATGGAACACTGTGCAAAGACATGCAGCCCACTCTCGCCGCGAGCAGGGCAACGGCGCCCAGACCTTCACATCTCCGCCGCGCTTCGGCACGCGGGGCCGTCCACACCTTACGTCTTGCTCGGAGCGGGCCTGCGTGCGGCGCGGGCGTACATGTAGCAGCCACGGGATGCCGTAGCAGCAGCATCTCCGCCCCCTGCAATGTCCAGCATGACCGCCACCCGCCCGCGCGCCGCGACGCTCGAGACGCTGCCCGAGGAGCTGCTCGAGCAGATCCTCGCGCAGGCGCTCGTCCCGCCGCCGCGGCGCGCGCGCGCCGCGTCGGCCCTGGCGCGCGCGTTCCCCGCCCCGCGCGCGCCGCCGTCCCCGCCCAACGGCGCGCTCCTCGCGAACCGCGCCTTGGCCCGGATCGCCGCACCGCTCTCGCTCCGGGATGTCGCGCTCGAGACGCCCGCGCAGCTCGCGAGCCTCCTCGCCGTCCTCCGCGCGGACCCCGGCCGCGCGGCACACGTCCGCGGACTCGTGCTCGCGGAGCCCTTGGAGAGGGACGTGCCTGAGCTCCTGAAGCGGTGTGCGCGCCTCGAGACGCTCGAGCTCCACCTCGGGCTCGACGGCGAGGACGCCGTCGACGCGGCGCCGCTCGCCCGTGCACTCGCGGGGCTCGGCAACCTCACAGAGCTCACGCTCCGCAAGAGCGCGTACCTCACCAACCCGCTCGCGCGCGGCGTCCTCTCCGCCGTCGCCTCCGCACTGCCCTCGTGGCCCCTCCTCGTACGTGCCCCTCTCCCACTTCCGCGCCACATGCTCACCCCCTTCCCAGGACACCGCCACGCTCGCCTTCAAGCTCCCGCCAACCGCCTGCCCCTCTCTCGCCGCCCTGCTCTCGGCACTCGCCTCCTCACCATCACTGCACACGCTCCGGAGCGTCCTCCCCTCCGTGTGGTCGCCCGCGCTGCTCGTCCCCGCGTCGAACCCGTCGCTCCAGCGCATCGCGCTCGCGCCGAGCGAGCACGGCGCGTTCGCGCTCGCGCCGCTCGGGCCCCGCAGCCTCTGGCTCCGCACCGCGCGCACCCACGCCCGGCTGTATGCGCTCGTCCGCGCGGGGACGCCGCTCGCGCGCGAGCGCGCGCGCACGCTCGCTGCGCCGACGCTGCTCGAGGACGACGCGACGGACACTGAGGTCGAGGACAAGCGGTGCGCGTCGCGGCCTGCGCGGGCGCACTCTGCGTCCGTCGTCGGCGTCTGAGCGCCCCCCATGGACTTCTCCTCTCGGACACTTTGGCCCACTCGTTTCACACACTCGCTTCCTTTACACACCTCTTGCTCCACTTGCTCACGATGCTTCACGACATACACATACCCCCTGCCCCTGCCGTGGAAAAATGGATGTACCGTACACAGCGCCCTGATAATCGAGTCCCCGTCATGCTTTCCCAGTCGTGCGATGCTCTCTTGGCGTGCGACCAGCGGTGCTGTAAGCATCAGGCAGGAGACGTGCTGTACGCCGATCAGAGATGGACTAGCCTGGGAATTCGTCCTCGTGAGCAAACCGCGTCAATTGACAGGAGGGGAAACGCGGGGGAGTGACAGCTCGAGCATCGTCGTCATCAGCGCTTGGTCATGTAAGCACCGTCAGGGATGACTCCTGCCTTGGCAGAGCCAGCTATGGACAGATCCGAGCATGCGCCAGCACAGCGGTCGTACGAGCGGTCGTGTGGCAGCCCGCACGCCGTGAGAGCGCGCCAGAGGCGGGAAGCGCGCGTCTGTGCGATCTGTTCGGGCACGGAAAGGAATGTGAATCGCATTGCAGAAACGGGGTTGCACCGCTCGCTACAAATGCACCGCTGCACCGCTCGTGCAAATGCATGAGGATCAGCGCGCACCCGAATTTGTCGGCGCACGCAAAGCCATCAGCGCAGCGGGTGTTTCGGGTTGCACGGCGGGGGCTGACGATGACCGGGGCGGCGTTCGTGTCGGGCGCAGAACAGATGCCTTTCCGAGCTGTGTATCTCGCTTGATCGTCTCAGCCAGCCTGTTTCCCCTCCGACAGGCGCGCATCCTGCCCATCCCCGGCTGAACGCGCCGGCCCCCCGACGAGCGAACGTGACGACATCGTAACATGCGTCGCGCGTCCCGGGCCATGCGCGCCGTCCGTCCGGAAGTGAGACGTGCGAGGCCGTCGGTGTGGGAACGTGTAAGACTGGTGAGAGCGTGGGCTATTGAGCGTCTCGCCGCGTCTCGGGACAGAGGGAAGACGCAGGGAATCCAGACAGGCTTCTATGAACCGAAGATGCGGGGAGAGATATCGGGTTGGGTCGTGTCTTGAGTGTTCTTCGGTGGAGAATACGAGGTCGGTGAGCGGCACCGCAGGTAACACACGGTGTCTCCTTGTACTTTTTGAGATCAATTATGGTTGTAGAGGGTGGGAGAAAGAAAGAGGCGGAGGTTCAAGAGTCGTCGTGACTGGTGACTTCACTGGTACTCTGCAGCAGTCTTCCCGTGCTCGTCGTACACAATAACTCCCATGGCCTGCAGACGAGCTGTACAATCACGAACTTTCCGAAGTGTATCCGAGTCGAAAACAGCGTCGGCACCCGAGGCGCCGAACAGAAACGCGCCTTGTGTTGCGCGCCCAGAGTCCCACCGGTGTCCTAATGCAAGATGAACTTCTCGAACTCTTGTTCCAGGGTTTAGAAGTAGCTCTTCAAGTACAAGGTGCACCTTATGACGAGAACCCCATGGGTACACGGGTAGATCGAGACGCCGCACTGTTGGCGGCAGCCGGTCGAGCAGAGAGGGATCAACCCCGCCACATCCTTGCACATTCAGTCGGGTGATCCTGAGACTCGGAAGTACCAATGCGGCCTCGTAGGTGCTGGGCATCATGGCCAGTCCTAAGCCCATGAGCCCGGGGTGTTTCTGCAAGAAGTGAATAAGATGGTCTGGCCCATTGTGCTTGTTGACTTCGATATATAGCTCGGCGCGCCGTAGCCGCGGGAAATGGCAAGCTGCGAGGAACATGATGATGCCCAGATGGCTTGACCGGGAATAGATGCACCGCTCCTCCCAATGAAGTTCTTCGAGGTTTTCGAGCGTCCACGCGTCTCTCACCGAAGGCAGCACGTCCGAGTCATCCTCGTACATTGAAATGTGCAAGATCCGCAAACAAGAGAGCTGACTGATCCGTGCCAGACCGAGAGAAACAGGGTTGTGCACTTCCAGATGTGCCGGGTGAATGGCGGTGTACTTGCTGGCCACACTGGCAGATGGGTTGAAGAAGCGGATAGTCCCTAGATCGATGCATAATCCAAGCACTCTCCGAATAGTAGTCAGCTCGGGGAGCACCAACGCATACACATCATCATACCACTCTTTTTTTTGGACACGCTCTTCGTGTATGGACAGGGTACGAATACGCGGCCCTAGCATGCGGCCACCGCGCCTCTCAGTATTGGCCAGTGACCATAGAAGAAGCTGAGCGTTCATCTTTTTCGCGCTCACGTGTAACGTGATATCTCGATACATGATCGGGCTTGCAAGCATCTGCAGGTCGTGAGGCGATGGACGAGAGGGCAGGTGAGCCGTGCTCACATTCCATTGCCTACAGACGGAGAGGATGGGCCGAACGAGCACATTTGCTTTTGGAGCGTTCTGTGCAACCCACTGGAAGATCTCAGAGAGCAGCTCGGCAGGCAGAATCGGGCTCATTGCGATCGGGGTGGCAGAGGAAAAGAGACGCGTTTTGTGGCTGTGTAGGACGCGTGTGGCTCGCGGCAAGCACGTGCATCTAGGCTCGCTTGGCCTCTTACCTTTCGTTGCCTTCACACATTGGTGCACATGGACGCTATAGATGCCAGAATTGTCTCAATCTCCGCTTTGACTGGCGGCTTACGCGACGCCTCCAATGAAGGGTTGATCCTGCTCAAGAAAAGGCGGAACGCCCTCGCGCCGCTATGCGCCCTTCCCACGGAGACTCTTGTCCGAGTCATTCAGCTTGAACAGCGCCGTCTGCAGTCAGAGAGCCGGATGCATTGCATTGATTACTCCAGATCGTGGATGAGGCTTATGTTGGTCTGCTCGCGGCCGCGTGATGTTGCTGTAAGCTCGCCCTAGCTGTGGACGTACGTCAATCCAGCATGGCCAAGAAAGGGGATCCAGCTATGTACGGCCCGGGCACGTCGCCGTACTCTACACCTTCAACACGAGGATAATTGGAACGTTGGACTAGCAAGAGTTCAGCCGCTCCTAGCACGTAGTCATCGTGCAGTGCTCATCTTTATCAACGAAAACAATATCCGGGCGGACATGCTCAAGATGCAGCTCCCTCTGCTGCTCACGCTGGAGCTGCGCAGCAAATCCCCGTTGTTCCTGGTACCTTCTTTCCTATCCGGCTACTCCAACCTGACTCGCCTCGACGCAACACGGGTCAACCTGGACGCCATGTTTCAGTTCCCCAGCAGTCTCCGATGGTTGCGCATGGACTCTGTCTGGCTTAGACCCAAAGCTTGTAGGGTCGACCACCTCTTCGAAAACCTCGTGAATCTCGAGTACCTCGAGCTCCAGAGCTTCGATAACCGCGCAGTCGAGCCAGGGCCACCCTCATCACGCTCAAACTTCCTGTGTTTGCCAAGGTTGCGGCACCTCGACATCTCCTATTGTTCGATAGCGGTGGTGCATAGGATCCTACAGGTCGCACACCTTCCTTCGCGGTACCTCCGCCTCAATTTCAGCGAGGTCGATGCCAAGGATGTGCGGAGCGGCAGTGTCATGCAGATGCGTATGGACATCCACGATTACGTCACACAGTTCTGGGCGCGCACCTCCGGCGATACCGAGCTCCCATCCGTGGCCAGGATAGATCTGGGGGGCAAATACGTATCGTATAGCCCCACACCCGATTGTGCCAAGCTGGAGGGCGCAAGTCCCGCAGGCTTGTCGTTCGCCGTTGGCTACTCCGGAGGTATCGCGAGGAACGAGCCACTCCTACCGCTGGTCATCAGCCTGAACATCGACAGTAAATCTGCCGGATCCTTTGACGTGAAGCCGCACTTCTCTCCTGCGTTGTACACGCTTCCCGCGCTCGAGAAGCTCGCGATCGATATTCCCTGCGCCTGGGATGTAGCGGACAAGGTGCAGGCGTGGCTCGACAAGGACGTCGGGCGCTACATGGCCATCACGTTTACATCGCGCCGGGAACATGCCATGACAGTGACTTGGTCGACTCGGAACGGGCAGCTGCGATATGCCGATTGGGGAGCGTACCAGGCTGCAGAGACTCTCAAGCAACAGGAGGCTGCTGCGCGGATCAGGCGAGATCGCACGACCGCAGACACGACCGGTCAAGCAGGTTTTGCCGACTGTTGGGTTGATATCAATGTGTAGAGACCACGATTTTGTGTTCAACAGCCATCTATGTGGCATCTACTTGCAGCACTATATAAAGCGTATGTACAATAGCAGATAACAGCGAACTATGCACAGCAAAAGATCCGCAAGCAACAGCATCGAGAGCAAACAGTCCATCATCTACGCCTCCGCAAACAAGCCCGCACGGCCCTCGCGTAGCACAATGCGCACCGGAAACTCGCTCGGCATGCGAAACACCGGGTTCTCATAGCGCACCTTCCGTCCGACCTCGCCGCCCTCATCATCCCGCTCCGGCAGGACATCAAACGCGTGCACGAGCGCCGCGAGCAGCAGCCACAGGCTGTCCTCGACGAGGTTTGCGCCGGGGCAGCGCCTCCGTCCGAACCCGAACGCATATGCCCGCGGATCCGGTTGTGGGTGTTCGCCGAGGAAGCGCGTCGGGTCGAAGGCCTCCGGGTCGGGGTAGGAAGAGCTGTTGCGGGACATCGCCCAGGCATTCCCGAACACCAGCGTGCCGGCGGGGATGCGCGCGCCGGCGAACGTGTCGTCCGCGGCGAGGCGGTGCGGCAGGCCGAGCGGGACGGGCACGCCGTGGCGCAGGCCCTCGCTCATCAGCGCGCTCACGTACGGCAGCGCCGCGCGGTCCGCGGGCGTGGGCAGGCGCGCGGGGCCGACGACGGCGTCGAGCTCCGCCTGCGCCTCGTGCAGCGCGGCGGGGTGGTCGAGCAGCGCGAGCAGCAGCGCGGCGACGGCGGTCGACGTCGTGTCGAGCGAGGCGCTGTACATGCTGTTCGCGGTCCACTTGAGGTCGTGCGCGTCTTGTTCCGGCAAAGCTTTGCCGTCGGCGTCGGAGAGGATCGTGGATACGAAGGACGGGACCGCGGTGCCGGCGGCGATCTGCGCGCGCGTCCATGCGAAGGGCGCGTCGACGAAGTAAGTCATGCGCGACTTCCATTCTCGGGCTTGGCGCTTGAAGCCCGCGCCGGGCGCCCACTCGGGGAGGGCCTTGACTGTGTGCGCACTCAGCATACAAGCACACTCGGGCGCGGCAAGGGCACGTACGCGACGGGAAGAGGTCGACGGGCCACACGCTCGCGGTGCTCGCGATCTTATTGCTCAGGAGGTCGACGCACTCGCCCGCGAGCGCGAGGAACTCGTCATCCTGCTCGGCGGGCGCGTAGCCGTACATGACGCGGAGCGTCAGGCTCCCGCCGTAGCGCGACACATGATCGCGCCAGGCCGCAGGCGTCGCGGCGAGGCGGCGGAGGAGCGCGCGTGTCTCGGCGGCCATGAGCGGGTGGTACGCGGGGATGGCGGCGGGCCCGAGCGCGCGCTGCATGAGCCGGCGCTGGCGCCGCATCTGAGGGCCATATCGCGTGAACGCGACCTGCTCCCCGTCAGCACACACGCGCTAATTGCTAATGACAGGGGCGGCTGACCATGTCGGAGCAGCCGCAGAGGTCGAGCATGTTCATGTGCATGCGGTCGGAGTAGAGCGCGCCCTTGCGCTCGAGCAGCTCCTGCGCGGCGCCGGGCGTGTTCACGAACAGCAGCGACAGCCCGCACACGTTCAGGTACGTCACGCCGCCGTACTGCGCGGCCCAGTCCGCCGCGCGCAGCCAGAGCTCGCGCGGCGTCAGGTCGAGCGCGTTGCCCAGCAGCGGGAGCGCGCGCGGTCCGGGCGGGAGCGTCAGCGCGGAGGCGGGCGTCTTCGGGCGCGTGGCGAGGCGGAGCGCGAGGAACGCGGGCACCAAGCACGCGAGGGTGTAAACGAGCGTGGACGGCATGGAGGGACGTAGCCTGGGAGGGGGTGGGGATAGATCTACAGCGGATGGGAACGCTAGCTTCTCGGGTGCCTGCATGCCCCGCCGTTTTAACCACCGTCGGCGGACGTAAACGGCGGAGGGCTTCGAAGACCCCGCGCACGCGCGCCCAGAGCGGGAAGGCAGGCGCATGCCAGACAGAAGCATGATGCGGCGTCGGCGCCTCTGCCGATCCGCGGGCGCGCATACAGCTGAGTAAGTGGCGGATATTAGCACGGCGGCACAGCAGAGGTGGGCAAATGCAGCTTTAGCGAGGAGATCGGCGCGCGCCCCCGCGCGCAGACGTCGCGTAAGGCCAGGTCCGCGCGACACAAGAGGCGCGCGCGTGTGTACCCCGGGCCGGCGGCGTCGGCGCGCCTTCTCCTCCTCCGCATGTTCTTGTTCTGATGGCAACGCCTCGCGGACGGCCTGGTGAAACGGCGGCGTCCGTGGGACGGCCCGCCCTCCGAGCCCCCACTTGCTGCATACGTGCTAATACGCGCACCAATCTATCGCGGAGATCTCGCTGTATGTCGGCCCTGTTCGGTGTCAAGTACGGTAAGTAAGCATGCATGCTCCCGCATCCGCCGACCCGCGCTGTCACGCTCGCTTCGCACGCGTCATCTGCGCGGGCCGAGCACCCGCGGGTGGCTGCGGCCGATGCTGTATTTGAATCCCGGTGCTAACCATTCCTGGTCCAACCCTGGCTCGGCGGTCCACCCGACTCGCTCTGCGCGTTGCATACATGCTGCTCACATTTGCATGTATGCCTCTCGTATTTGGCGATCGCGGGCGATCGCAGCGTCGAATGCCCTGATCTGCGGGGGCGATCACCAGCGCCTTCTCTGCCTTCTCTGCTATACACCCGCGGACCGTCGTAGTATCGCCGCGGGAGGGGGATCGCCGCGATACAGTGTTCGCTGCGATCATACAGGCAAATGCACCGATGGCAGGCTCATCGCGGAGCCGGGCAAGCGGCTCCGTCGTGCACGGAGGGCATCAATCAATGACGCAGACGACATGTCTACTTCTGTTCGCGTGTATCCGAGCAATTCGGCTGTCGCCTCGTCGTACATCCGTGATGCCCAAGATGTATATGTTGCAAAACTCGCTCGGATGGAGAGGCGCAGGATGATGCGTGCTCGTACTCGGCACCTGATTTGATTGCCAGTGTCCGGACACAAGCATGCATCTTGTCTTTGCGTCCGCGGCCGTCTTTGCGTCTTTGCGTCCGCAGCCGTCTTTGCTTCCTGCCGCCTTATACGCGCCCTAGCTCAAGTTGTCGAGCCGTCCATTCGGCGAGCTCCGCATCCAAGTCAAGCGTGCCGAGTGTTTCTCGACATTCACCGGCAGCCGCCCTTACGCACGCGCCCGATCGCCTGTGCGTACAGATCGCCGCGGGGAGGCGGCCTATCTGCGCGTCGAGTAGGTAGTGCGCGCTCGGGAGCTGCACGCGCAGGGAGAGGACGAGATGCGCCGTATGGCACCTCGACCAGCATCCCGGGACGCGCCCCCCCCCGTGCAGCCTGAAGTGCCATAACGTCATACGGGTGGTAGCTGCGTCCGCGGGCCCAGAGCCAAGCAGGGTATGTTCGAGAGCTGGGGTCTGGACAGGATGATCGCATTCCTCGTAGCTCGATCGGAGACGATGGCTCTAGAACATGCTCGGGGACATCAAACATGGACATCGCCGCGCATACAAGCCCCGCTGTACTGACGGTCAAAGAGCTTCTATTCAACAGACAACTGCAGAGCTATACTATAGCTCAGATGCAGCTGTTACACCAGAGATAGCTAGAGCGGGTAGGGGAAGGAGGCCAAGTGTGGGGCTCGTCACGTGTCAGGTGTTCAGCAGCTAACACGTGACCCGGGTGTCCCTTGCTCGTTGAAGTTCACCATCGCACCTCTGCACCTCTCAGCGTTGACCTACCACGTTTCTGGAAGCCATAAACACATGAGAGCTCGCGCCATGGATGTATTCCCTTCTCGATGATCGACGTCGATCGCCAAGCTCTCCTAAGCGATCGAGTCTGTGCAGGCATCAGCAACTCCTTTATGTCGACCCACGCAAACTTGGCATGCGGCGCTTCACCAACCAGCATAGCCTACCCCTCTTTCGGACTGCCCACCACCTCCTAGCTCTGCCTCTAGCTCCACCAGCTACTTCAAGTGGCTCGCGCCTGTCCGTATATAACCCTCGTCGTCCTGCCGGGGCTCAGACACTCACCGGCCCTCGTTCTCCTCCTTCCACCTCCACATACTCTTTTACACACTTCTCGCCATGTTCAACTCTCCCTTCCCGCTCTACCCTGGCGAGTTTATCGACTCCGGCCGGCTCCGGCTTCTTTCCGTCCTCGGGCAGGGCGGCTTTGGCGTCGTCTACCGGGCGTGCGA
Organism: Limonomyces culmigenus; assembly: GCA_002233555.1. Lineage (NCBI taxonomy): Eukaryota > Fungi > Basidiomycota > Agaricomycetes > Corticiales > Corticiaceae > Limonomyces > Limonomyces culmigenus. Next base: position 126,615 of record LCTX01000099.1, on the reverse strand, counting down.
CGTACGCACTCACAAGGCATATGCCGTCAAATGGGCGGGCCTACCTTACTCATTCGCGACTCGGACGGACGCCGAGTGCGAGAAGCATCTCCGCAACCTGAGCTACGAAGTCGACTACCACGACCGCGTCTCGGACCATCCCAACGTCGCCACGCTCCACGACTCTCTCTACGATGAAGAGCGCCACTGCTTTTGGCACATTATGGACTACATCCCTGGCGGCGACGTCTTCGACATTGTGCCCCTCAAGAACCCCTTCTGGCGCAACGAGGAGCGCACGCGGAGCGTGGTGCTCCAGATCATCGACGCGGTGGCGTATCTGCACGCGAACGACGTGTACCACTGCGACATCAAGCCGGAGAACATCCTTCTGTCAGCGGATGCACAGACCGCCTATCTTACCGACTTTGGCGGGTCGACCAACGCGCACTATGCGGTCCACGGCACGGGCACGACCGAGTACATGACACCTGGTACGTCCTGCATCTCGACTTTCGTCTTGATTCATGTACTGACGTCACACAGAGCAGCTCTTGGGCTCCACATACTCCTGTGCACGAGCGGATGCATGGGCGCTGGCCACCACCCTCTTCTACCTGCTCACGGGTGATCTGCCCTGGGACATGGCGAGCTCGAGCTGCCCAGCATATGTCCTCACCATGTGCCGGCTGCGCGGCCGCCGGCTGGATCAGGCGTTCCCGGTCTCGCAAGAGGTGCAGGAGTTCCTTCGCGACGCCCTTCAGCCGGAGCCGCAGCACCGGCTCGACATCGCTGGCATGCGGGCGCGTGCAGCTGCGATCAAGCGATTCTACCCGGACCCGAGCGAAGTGAAGCCCTGTGCGCGCGGCACCGCGGCCAGGATGGACATGAGCGCCGCCAACTGGGTGGAGCTCCGCGCAGCTCCCACTCTGCCGACACGGCCCACTGCCGTGGCCTCACCTGCCGGAGGAATGGCGTCGAGCGGCATGAACGCGTTCGCGCCGTCTATGAACCTCGCCGCTCTGCTCTCTCCTGGCGGGGAGGAGGGGCTGGTCATCGACATCGCCCCTTCCTCGCCTACACTCTCTGCCGATTCGCTCTCTTGCCCCTCGCTCTCGACCTCTGCTACGACCGCTTCTTCCCGCTCAGCTCACTCTGCGGTTCCCTCATTCGACTCTTTCTTGGACATGGATATGGACATGGACACAGACACCACGCAGGACGTGACGGACGCTGCGCACATTCTTGTCTTTCTCTCAAAACAAGAGGGTGATAATGCCTTCATCCCTCAGCCTGACTCACCCTCGGACAAGACTCCCCGGTTGGAACGGTTGGAGGACTTTATGTTTATGACTCCTCTCATGTAATCTCTGGTGTATGGATAACAAAAGGGGCTGTATAGATAGCTTGCTGTAGTTGTATGTGAGATCAAATTGAATATCACCATCCATAGAGATCAGGAGAAGAATGCGGCGCAGACTCTCCGGATGGCTTCATTCCCAAACGTTTCTTAGCGGACTCTCCACTAGTCGTTACGCTGGTTTGTGATACACCAATTTCGGGCCACAACAGTCAAGTTTCGTGATTCGTGCACCTGATTGTAAGGAACGGCGTCTGCCAACAAAGCTTCGAATCCACATATATTCATCCCGGCAATGTACATGCTTGGGATACTCCTAGATCAACATCGTACATGAGCATCGAAGGATCGATCACCAGTCCTCATCATCGTCATCCTCCTCGTCACTATCCGCAAGCTTCTTGTTCCGCTGCATGAGCGCAGCCGCGAGCGCCTGTGTGAGGTCACCACCTCCACCCGGCGCCTCCTCGACTGGCGTTGAAACCGCGGGACTGGCGACCCGGGGCGATGCAGACGGTGCTCCGTCGGTCTTGCGCAGGTTGTGGATACCCTTGCCCTGAATCGAGGCAAGGAGATCATTCCGTCCAGCCTGGGGAGCAGGCAGTCCCTGGAGTCCTCCTCCTCCTCCTGCTCCTCCTGGAGGCGGCGGCGGCGGCGGCGGAGGAGGTGCCCCACCACCCATGGGAGGAGGCGGCGGTGGGGGCGGAGGTGGAGGCGCACCACCGCCGCTCATTGGAGGAGGAGGTGGCGGCGGCGGCGGAGGCGGCGGGGCTCCTCCCATGGGTCGTGCCGGCGGTGGCGGTGGAGCAGGCGGTCCGTTGCCTGGACGAGGTGGGGGTGGAGGGGGAGCTGCCGGCGCGCTGCCCCCTGGACGAGCTGGCGGAGGCGGAGGCATTGAGCTATTGGGGCGAGCTGGGGGCGGAGGCGGTGCCGGAGGTGCCTGCGAAGTCGGACGAGCGGGTGGGGCTGGAGGTCCTGGCCGTGAGGGAGGCGGAGGCGGCGCATGGGACACTGGTCGGGCCGGAGGCGGTGGAGGCGGCGCCTGGCTCTTACGGTTCGGCACCGTCGGAGGGGGACCTTTCTTCTTCGCGGGAGGGGCAGGAGCAGGGGCCTTCTTCTGAGCGTCGCGAACGAAGTCTTTGATGAAGTCCATGTTGCCTGCAATCATGCTCTGGTCGACGCCCATCTGCTCGAGACTCTGGAGGAGCGCATGCCAGCTTGGGTCGACGCCCGAAGATGAGAATCCAGTCTCAGCGTCGTAGCCCATGTGTGCGACATGGACATACGAGCCCTGGACGGGGCCCGAGATGCGTGACTTGTCGACACCTTTGGAGGCCTTCGACTTTTTCGGCTTCTCGGATTTGGCTACAAGAGACATAAGACGACGACAAAATTCAAGAAGAGAAAGACGAACCGGAGGATGACTTGGAACGTGAGGCCATCGCCGTCACTTTCTTGTGAAAATTCTTGGCCTCGGATTCGTCGGCGAACACAGCGCCGATCATACAGTCCTGGAAGGGATCAGTATCTGCACTCCAAATGAATAAATGATAAAGCTCACGTCTCCCGGGAACGAGTGGAAAAACGGCCGGTCTTGGAAGTACTCAAAGCCGCTGTAGACCTCATGCGACCAGATCGTACCGCGAGTGCCGTTCAAGTCAACCAGCGCAAAGCTGAGAGCGCCGCCCCGTGCACCATCCTTGACGAGGGCGAGTGCGCCCTGAAGGCCCGAATAGCTCCACTCGTTCGGGTTCGGGTGCGCGTAGTAGAGTCGTGCGAGTGCGGCGGTGTGGATCTTGTAGGTTGGGGTCGGTAGCGCCGACCGCACCTTGCTCCTCTCGTCATCCGTTAAGGTTGATTTCGCGGGCATGGTGTGCTGATGAACGAATGCAGGATCGCGGAGGAGGGAGAGGAGGACGTGCGCGCAGTCGGACGGCGGGCAGTGCACAAGGACAAGCCCAAGTCGGGAGTTTCCGATGATGACATCGCCAGGCCTTGCTCTTGACCAGTGACCACAAACCTCCTTTGTCGTTATGATTACTTGAACGAAACACCCGATGTCTCTCAATGTGAAATGGTCTTTTGGGTCCACTACTTGGGTCTTTTCCCGGTTGAGTTTCAGTCCTTGACTTGAGTACGCGCAAAGACCGTCTATGGTCGGCGAGATGCTTGGGCTCTGTTACTTCGACAACTTCCTTGACTTCTTGAGTAGGGTGCACTGGTGATTCGAGTCTGAGAATCGCTAGTATACATCCATAACTGACGTCTTCCTCCAGTAAGTTTGAAGACAGGGAGATTCGAGCATGGACAGGATCTACCGTGAGTCTACCGACACCGTGGGTGACAGTACGAACTTGAGCATGTGAGACTATATAAAAGCCCTCCCACATCATATCCTCAGTCGTGGTTCGACGACTACACAGGGCTTACACCATTCCACGCCACTCGCTAGTGCTACAAGTAGGCCAACCTCGGGTTCAGGAGTATCAGCTTCCTCTTTGCGTTAGGCCATTAGGAACTGGGCGGCCGCAACGGCAAGTGTCGGAACGACGAGCCTCCTCGAACCTCTTCCACCGTCCTTGGTTCGAGGCAGCATCCCGTCACCTCTTACCTCGAGGATTTCCGCCTCCGCACCCGACAACGTAGTTCAACTTGTCGATTCGGGTGTATCCGGAACATTCGGCATGTGAAGTGTCGCGTCAGGAACCTCCACTCGACGCAAGCCGTTGGTACGACGATAGGTTTTGTCACCGAGGCGCGACTGGCAGCCGACCCGACCCAGCTCTGTCCTACAGCGCAGAAGTGTTTGACGGCCTCAAGAACGACACCATTCCCGGCTGCGGGACGCTCGTATATAAGGAGGTGAAGGGCGGAAACCCAGTTACTGGTCTTCGCACGCCCCGCGACCCGAGCTCATGGACAAGTCCACGAATCCTCCGAAGATGGTCAAGGGAGGTGGGAGAGACCTGGGCCACATCGAACACATGGCCAACTCGTATGTATTCGCCATCTCAGTCCTCAATATTATGACATATATTCGCTCTCGTCTACAATGCTGCATCATCTGAGCCTTCTTCTGTTGAAACTGGCAGCCGCCACCGTGCATGTTCCGCCGCAATATAAGCACTCCAAGCTCTCTCCTTCAAAGGTCCACTACCTGTGTTCCATATGAGCTGACGGTCTGTATTTCCTTCGATGTGCCAACGAGGTGTAAAATCCACCATGAGGGACCGGTGTCCGCATGCCTCTGCCCACGAGTTTACCACATCCGAAGTCTCCCATGCCTTGTCAACCGATATGAACACCTGCTTCAAGATAGGGAGACAGCCGAGCACCGGCCACGCCTCTGAGTCGAGGTTCAAGGTGTGTCTTCCATTCACCGTTACGCGGAGCTCTGTGACGAGAGGTAAAAGCACGTCCGCTGCCAGCTCGGGATGGCATGGGACGTGGAGCTGGAGAGACGATTCACGTCCAATCTGTTTGTCACTGCCACTAGCCGCAAGAATTACGCTGGAGCTCTCAAGATCACTCTGTAAAATATGCAAAGCAGCATATGGGAGTTGGATGTGACTTGTCGCGTCTGACCAGAAACGACGAGCATAACTGTAGAGATCGGACGAAATCATGCAACGAATGGAGTGGTCATCTGGCAATAATCGCCACGAACGGATGGTAGAGTCTATGGTGAGAACACGATGAGGAATTGGAAGCAATTGTATGAGTGCGTGCATGACATCAAAGTTGCAGTCCTTCATCAGCAGGGAGTGAAATTGAGGAAGCGCAACAGGATGTTCTCTTTGTCCGGTTGGTGCAATAGCCGGCCTGGGAGCGTTGGGTTCGTAGAGGCTCGTGATCTCGAAGTATTCGAGATGAGGGAGTCTCTCGAATAATCGCCTGAGTCTATCTGTGTTCGTGGATATTGCCACGCGCGAGATACGGAGCCACCTCAAAGTGACGGGGAAGCCAAAGTCGTCATCGATTCGAATACCTCGGGGGAGATCGATGTCGAGACTAGATAAAGATTTGTATCCGGCCATGAGGGAGCCTGTCAGCGTCAAGTCCGAGATATGTCCTCTATGGGCTTGAATCTTCAAGAATTGAAGCGAGCTGGCTTTTGTGCGTAGCACTCCAAGGTAGGAACCGTTCCAATTTGGATAAGTAGGGTTGCTGTTGAAATCCAGGATGGCTTCGCGAGTGCGATACAGCTGGCGGCTCGCTGTTTCCGCGCGCTGCTTGGTAGACACGTGATATGATAGGCGGATGGGACGAGTCGAGCCACGTTTGGAGCACAGGTGACGCCACTTGCTTGGCCAACTCGAGCAATAGTACGCCCAAAGTTCTGGCGTATCGACAACTACGTCGCGAAGGCGCGAACACACAGAAGCAATCTGCAGCCAATCTGTCTCCGGCATGATGGTATCCATGGATCTGTCACTTGATCCGTTTCGCAGCTGCACAAATGCGAATATGTAGACCAGGATCTCATTCGGTAGTCGAGTCAGCGAGGCACACGTGTTCCGTTTGGTCTTCAGAGGGATGAGTTCTCGGTCAATCTTGTTGATGAGAATGCTGAGAACTGCCCGAGATTGCTCAAGACTGGCGATTCTATTGTCTAGTGAAACAGGTCCCATTGCAATCGCAGTGCTGTATATGAGGTGGTGGTGAGAAGACAAGGCGTGTTTCGAACACGTGATCATTAAATCCTAATACATACACGAGTCGGAGCAGCTCTCAGTTCCGCGCGAGATCTGTCATCGTGCCCTGCGCCGTCACGTCTACGGCGGAGAGCTTCTTCATCTCCATACTCCATTCGATGAGATGCTGGGAGAGGACATGGGCCTCGGGCGTGGCTTCTAAATCTGCAACAAGCGGGTACAGGAAGAAATCAGCCCAGGTAGGATGCGATGCGATAGCAAATCCGGAGGGCAGCATGAGAGCGTCGATCACTCTGATGAGCTCGCGAAGCTTGGCGAGACCAGGCTCGAGGTTCTGCTGTATCTTGTCTTCGGGCTCTCCGGCAAGGCCAGTACGAACCTTGATGACGCCTACCTCAAAGCAAGGGAAGCCTACGAGGAGTGAGAAAAGTCGCTGTGTGAAGGCCGGTTTATGGGCACATACCCATGGAGGCGCAGAGGCTGACGAGTTCCCACATCTTCTCAGGCACCTTCAGCTCGTTTGCGTGTAACGATGGTTCAGGTGCAATCCGGTCGATGTAGCGCGCTATCGCCTGGCTCTCGCACAGACGAACATCCTCGCCGGCTGCATGGTGAACGACGAGGGTAGGTAAGAAGCCAAACGGGTGGTTTTCCTTGGCAAGTGGCTCGTGCGGCTTCGTTGCACGCTGAGTGAAAGGGATGGACTTGTGATGAAGCCCTAATGCGATAGTGCGCGTGAAGGTCGAGAAAGGCGTGCCGATAAGCGTGTGAGAGGACATTTTGGTTGAGAGATGTGCTCTATGCCCGCCTTGGATCTAATCATATGAGGCGCTGTGAGCGGAACAGTGGTGCGATGCTGTGCTTACGAGATGCTGACCGACCTTCCAGTTCATGCCGCGAATCTCGGCAAACTAATCGATGACACGAGACCTGTTCTTAGACTGGATTCGGTCCAATTGAACCTTGACTGATACATTTGGGCTGGAGTAGTGAACGAGTTGATCGTGAAGGAGGACGACAAGGCGCGTCGCCATCACCTGACCACGTTCCAGCTCTTCCTCCAACCACACGCCTCGACTCAGACATCGGGCACACGCCATAGACACTAATATGAGGACGTTCATCCGTGACTTGGAAGCTCCTGCCGTGATTCTTATCGTATGATCTGACTGAAGCCAAACAACTGCGTGCGTACTTCTCGGACGCGACCATGTGCTATAAGCATCGCCGAGACAAACGATCACCTTCAAGCCTTGGTACCGAAAAGTAGTGGGGCACTCCTCTCAGTCTCATCAAGCACACACATGGCTATTACACCGCGGAAGCCGACCTCGGCATGGAAAGACTGGCACCCGGGAGAGCGCGCGGTGCAAGCCCGCCTCGACCTCAACATGCGGCATACATCCCCTGCCGTCATTCTCGATGGCTTGACAAAACAGCACCAGTCATTCTATGCCACGCTGTCATACCTCCCTGTCACGACTCTGGACGCCGAGGGTCGACCGTGGGCCTCCCTTCTCACCACGGCACACGGCACCCCAGGTTTCATCACGAACGCGAGTACGGACGGCGTGACCGTGGATGCGCACACCTGGGAGGGGGATCCTATCAATCGGAATCTCCAGTCTGAAGAGGAACATTTGTTCTCGGCCGTTGGCGTTGAAGCCCCGACAGGTCGGCGCAACAAGTTCGGAGGGAGGATCACCAGGGCTCATAAACGGGAGCACAGTCTACATCTTGACCTCGACGTACAACATTCTCTTGGTTACGTCTTTCATTCCAACTTCTTCGGGCTCTATCTAACTCATCACTCGCAGTCTTTGCCCTAAGTACATCGCCGAACGCAAGGTCATCCCCCACGATGGCAGCTCCCCTGCCACTCTTCACGAACAATTACATCTGGAGGCTCAAGACCGCCTCCCGAACGAAGCTATCAAAGTGATTTCCAAAGCCGACACCGCCTACCTGGCAACCTCCTACGTTCCCTCAGCAGTGGACGCAACGACACACGCACCCCGCGCCGGGATAAACCACCGCGGTGGCCGGCCAGGCTTCATTCGAGTGCGTAACGACAGCCGCACGCTCGTCCTGCCCAACTACGCGGGCAACCGGATGTTTAATTCACTCGGGAACATTCATATCACGCCGCTCGCCGGCTTCGTCTTTCCCGACTTCGACACCGGCGCGGTCCTTTACGTAACCGGCGCTGCGGAAACCCTCTACGATGATGCTGCCCGCGCTCTGATGCCCGAAGCCGACGTGCTCACGACGGTGTTTGTGACTGGGTTTGCATTGGTAGATAATGCGCTCCCTCTGCGGCACGCGAAACCGCACTTCAGCGCGTACAGTCCTCCCGTCCGATATCTTGCAGAGGAGAGCTCGAGTGGCCGAACCACTGAACCGCTTGTGCAACTCGTGGACGCGACCGTGCTCACACCGACGCTCACGCAATACACATTCCGCGCACCGCACGCGCTCTTGCACTTCACACCCGCAGGCACCGTCATCCTCGATCTGCGCGGTGCGTTCGGGCATCTCGCTGGTCACGACGACTGCGTGCGCACGTGGACCGTCTCTCATCCACCTTCACCTGCTCGGCCGAACGAGTTTGAACTCACCCTCCGAACGAAGGAGGGCGGTGTCATCACACCACTTCTTGCGGCGGCTGCCCATAGCAGGGAGCCTGGCGTCACGATGATGGACCTCGGACTCTATGCAAAGCTTCGTGGGAACAAGAGCGACGTGCCACTGCCAGCGCCCGGCAAACACCTCTGGATTGCGGGCGGCATCGGTGCGACGCCCTTCCTCGCTCTCTCGCGCTATATTGCCTCTCGACCAGGGCCATGGGACATGACGCTCTTTCTCTCGACTGGCGAGCCGGCGGTCCTTTCAACGCTCTTCGCCGAGGCGCTCGCGGGCGCAACGGACGTTCGGTTTGGGCTGCACCTGTTCACGAAAGAGCCGTTCAACCCGGCCAGTCTCGACCTTCCCCACTTTTTCAGTGTCTTTGTGCACGAGGGCCGTATTCCCACGGACGGAAATCTTTTCAAAGGGATAGATGCGGCATGCCAGCATGTGCACATCTGCGGTCCACTCCCATTCGTGAATAACGCCATGGCTGGGCTCGAGAATGCGGGCGTCGATCCGGAAAGCGTGTTCCGCGAGCGGTTCACTTACTGAGTCAACGTCGTTAGTGTATGTAATCATAACACTTCTTCCTCTCCGTCTCTTGACTCGATTTGTCAGAGCTAGGATCTAAGATAAGAGATGTTCCTGTGCGTGGTGACTGAGATCACCTGCACAAGTGCTGCCAGACTCCGGAGTGATCGGCTCCAGACACGATCATGTGATCTCGGGACTTCTTGAGTCTTGACTTGGCCCCGCTCGCATCCAGGCTCAACTTGAGCTGGTCGTTTTCGCTTCGTGAGCACAACTGTTCAGTGCGCGCCGCATGCGAAAGGTGCTCTCATGTGCATGTCTGCAGTTACAGCGTGCTCGAGGTCGTGTAGTTCGACGCTGCGTTTGTGATGCGGCTCGCCAACACCAGGCGCGTCTGCAATGGTGTTGCAGGACCCCTGTTTCTGGGGGCTGATGTCTGTGAGCCGGTCCGGACGTCGACCGGGCTCGAGGTCTGTTGCGTCCGGACGGCGCGGGTCCGCATCGCGTCCGGACGCCGGAGGTCCTTTGACGACCCATTTCTCACAGACATCAACCCCCATAAACACATAAACAGGGGTCCTGGTGTTGCTCCTTGCGGAGGACCGCGGTGCAGTTGTCGGACCGTGATGATGGAACAATAGGCTGCCAACCAGGGCCATCATATGCCCTACGCATAGGTCGTGCGTGGTCTTGATTTTGTACCCAGCCCATACCATATCACTCACTGTACTCTCTAGAGCCCGATTGGCTGACAGGGTAGAATGCTCTATATTTCCATCCAACTTGGGGTCAGTGGGAAAGAGTACTTGACAACCCGTTGTCGGGGCCGAGCATCAGGCACGTGTCGCGGGTGGGAGACCTGCTCACTCGAACGGAGGCTGAGTCAGCAATCGCGTCTCTCCCTCTATATCGTACCTAACGCTTAGCACAGGAGGTCTCTGGTAGTTACGTTGCCAAATCTCACATTGCACACATAATTGACACGCTTGCAGGCCCGCAGACCGAGCCTTACGTCAGATTGACGTTCCAGCACAGAATTTGACCATGGGCAACGGACACGCGTAGGCTGTACACAATGTGCCTGCCTCCTTGCTCCCATCGGAAGCCAGGCATGAAATATTCGGTTCACCATTGATCACAGCTGTTGGCCGGTCTAGCTCCGCATCAAGGCCGTCGGCAGCCCCTCGCTTAAAAGCGCACTGTCTCCGTGTCCGAGAAACCGCACACCCACCCATCCCCGTTCTTTGCTCAGGTTACCATGGGTGGCACTGAAATCCTTCGTCGACCCAGCATCTCCAGCACATTATCCTCAGATTCGCAATTTCCGGTCAGAGCCACTTCGACGGCAACACCACTCTCAAACATTGCAAGCACATCTTCGGAAGCCAACCGTCCATCCAACACACTCGCATCGTCACCCGCCGACGACGCGCGTAACGTCGCATCCGAATGGTTGGGACGCCTGTCTGTTGCGCTTGCCGGCACAGATGACGCTGCTCTCGCATCACTCTTCGCGCCCACCGCCGTCTTTCGCGACTCGCTCGTCTTCTCCTGGGACGTCCGATCACCGGAGGGCCAGAGCACTATCGTAGCCTATCTGCGTACCCACGCCGGCGCCGCATGGGGTGGCATACAGCACCTCGTCCTCGATGAACGTCCGGGCCTCGAGCCAATGGTCCTGCCGTTCGACCAACCAGGCGCAGTCACCCTTGCGTTCACTTTCGCAACCGCGCTGGGCAAGGGCCGCGGGAGTGCACGCCTCTTCCCCCACAAGCACTATCCCGACGCGGATGGTGCACCGGAGGAGTGGGTCGCTGACTCGGCCTCCGTGATGATGGATTCGTTTCATGGACATGAAGAGGCTGCTTGCTTGCCTGAGCTCAGGGCAAAGGCCGAGGAAGAGCCATTCGTGCTCGTGGGTATGTCGCGGTATACAGATTGGGCGGGTGCATATGCTGACCTTTGTCTATAGTGGGCGCGGGCCAGACTGGCGTGATGGTCGCCGCTCGCTTCCAGCAGCTCGGTCTACCGACACTTTTGATCGACAAGGATGCTCGGGTTGGTGACGGATGGCGCCGGCGGTACCGGACGCTCAAATTGCACACGCCAAAAGAGCATCACACATGTAAGATCCCCTCCAGCTTCATTCAGTCCTGCATCTGACTCTCGACGCAGTCCTATACAGTCCTTTCCCAGACACCTGGCCGGAACGGACGCCGAAAGGCATGCTGGCGGACTGGATCGAGGACTACGCCAAGACGCAAGATCTCGTCGTCTGGACGGGTTCGCCCCTCCTCTCCGACCCGCAGCCGACCTACTCGGAGGCCGACGGGCTCTGGACGGCGCACATCGGACGGCCCGACGGCAGCGTGCGCACACTACGATGCGCACACATCGTCCTTGCGACGGGCACACTGGGCGCCCCGAACGTCCCCGCCGTCCCGGGCGCCGCCTTGTTCCGCGGCCCCGTCGTGCACTCGTCGCAGTTCCAATCCGGCGCGGACTACGCCGGGAAGCGCGTGCTCGTCGTCGGGGCCGGGAACACCGCCGCGGACGTCTGCGGCGACCTCGCGGACAGCGGCGCCCGCGTGACGATGCTCCAGCGGACGTCGTCGTGCGTCGTCCTCCCGCACGCGCTCGCCTCGTTCTACGCGTCTGTGTTCCCGCCGGGCGTGGATGCCGAGCTGAGCGACTTCCGACTGTCGGGCGTGCCGACGCGTGTGCGGGAGCGCTTGATCTTGGCGCAACGCCAGGAGCGGATTCAGCATGGGATGGACCCGGACGTTGCACCCGAGGATGCGGAGCGCATGCGCATGCTCGTGGACCGGGGGTTCCAGGTGAACAACGGCCGGGAGGGGCGTGGCCTGCTGTTCGTGCTGTACGAGCGCTTTGGAGGTGAGCACCCTGGACTCGTACACTCAGCAGGAGACTGACTCGCCATACAGGCCATCTGATCGACTCTGGCTTTTCCGACCTGATTGGTCGTGACGCCATCGATCTTAAGACACGCACAGAGCTTTCCAAGTACACCGAGGACAGCGTGCAATTCTCAGATGGGACTAGCCTCGAGGTCGATGCGGTCATTTACGCGTACGTCCTCTCGCTCTCCTTGATTGCGGGAAATGCTGAGAGACCCACTCATAGGACGGGATACCAGGCCACGACTGTCATGTGGAGTGGCATCTTCGGGCGCGAGGTGATCGAACGCGCCGGTCCTGCGTGGGGCGTCGACGACGAGTGCGAGATCCGCGGTGTGTACCGGCCGTCGGGACATCCAGGTGTACGTATCCGTTGCGCTGAGATAGGCTTGATCGATGCTAACAAAGCCTATAGCTATGGTATGCGGGAGGTGACTTTTCGCAAGCGCGATGGAGGTCGAAGCAGCTGGTATGTCGTGTGTCCAGTGGGGTCGTGCATCACACTAACAATGCATGTCAACAGGGCCTGCTGCTGTTGGCGAGAAAGCTGGGTTATTCGTCAGTGTCTGACGCATGAGGAATCGAGGCGAGCCATAGTCTTCGGGTCGTACCATACATCCTCATAATAAGTTAGAGTGGAACATGATTCTAATGAGCTTCCGTCTGAATCAACCCACGATCATGTGACCAGAAGACTCCTTCCTTCCTGATATGATGACTGTGCGACACGACGAGCACCTCTATCTTGACACCATCATTGTCCGAGTATGCCTATGCGACGCCATCGCCCTCCCACTGCTTTTGACTCCGTGACGAGGTAGAAGACGTGCTGTTCAAGGTGCCCCGCACGATCTTCGGGGGGTCACCCGTGTTCGGGGGTATGTTCAGCATGCCAGCCTCGAGCACGCCGGATGGGACGAGTGACGAGCGCCCACTCGTGCTTGAACTCAAGGCGGACGAGTTCCGCCTCTTCGTACGCGCCGCGACCAGCCAGTATGTGTCATTGGCACGCTATAGGGATTGCAAAGCGCTGACGCGCATGCTTGCAGCCTCATGAACGGGATCGCGCAGCTCGGCGTCAACGAGTGGAAAGTTGTGCTCCGGCTCGCGGACATGTGGGCGCTCGACGGCCTGCGCGCGGCAGCGGTCGCGCAGCTAGACGCGCAGCTGACCGAGGCGCAGGCGGTCGACCGCCTGCACCTCGCGTTCGTCTTCAAGATCACGCCGTGGGTCATCCCCGCGGTGCACCAGATCGTGACGCGGCGGGCATCACTCGACGCCGCCGAGCTCGAGACGCTCGGGCCCGCCGTCATCGCGCGGATCCTCGAGGTCCGCGACCTCAACCTGCCGCTCACGACGCGCATGACGTCGGGAGGATCGAAGACCGCGTACCCGCTCCACGACCGCGCGCAGGCGGCGGCTGAGCGCCTGTTCGGCGTGAAGACGGCATAGACCACGCGGCGTCGGAGCACACATAATCAGTTATTACATGATGACTGGGACACGGGGGAGATGGATGATAACCTGTAGCGCAATCTCAGTTAACACAGCGAGATCAGCACCAGTTCAGACCGGAGCTCATCTGGACACCTGGTTGCACTCGTAGATATGAATATGTTGTTAGTCATGTTCATTTGAGATTATGATGTCGTTGGGTGAGACAGGGCAAGGCCCATGTCGCTCGACGCCGAGCTCAGACATGAGATCGAAACAGGCGCACAAAACCCCGCACGGCCTGGTCGCAGTACTACAGGACCGACGAGCGGGTCACCCACATCATCGAAAGTCCTGCTGGGACTGCTCAGACACACTCTCAAAGCTAAAAGACAAGGGTGGGTAAAGGGTGGGAAACAAAGAAAGAGACCACTGAAGAGTCGTCGCGTGTACGGGGCGACGGCAGTTGGGAAGACGAGAGAGAAGTAACGAGCACCACCACTCGTGCTCCTCTCCAGACATCACCCTGCCTACCGACTTCGCTTCGGCATGCTGCACAAAACGAGCGATCAAACGAGGCTCAGCATTCCAGAGGGGGATAGTACATGCGCGAGCGAGAGCGACGACGAGGCGAAGCGGCGACATATGTGTCTGTGTGATGTCAGCCATGACCGTTTCGGGTCGGATTGAACGCTCACACACCGCATAAGTAATTAGGGCGCGGGTATCAGAGCTGCTGGATCTGCGCGATCAGGAACTGCTTCTCGTCCGTGAACTGTTCGTCTGCGGCCACGCATCAGCACACTGGCGCGGGGAACGGGAGGGGAGGGAGGGGCGAACGGACCCTCCTTGTCGTTGTGGAAGCTCTGGAGGAAGACGAGGAGCTTGTCCTTGTTCCGGCGGAGGATGCTCTCGATCGGCGCGGGCTTCTTCGGGTTCGCGACGAAGACCTTGAAGACGTGGAAGGCCTCGAACTGGATGTTCTTGCTCTTGTCGCGCAGCAGGTTCATCATCATCTTCAGGTTCGCCTCGGACGCGATGTAGCGCGTCATCACGCCTGGCGCCGGGTCAGGTTCTTAGATGAGGAAGGGGGGACGAAAGCACGGACTGAAGTTGGCGCGGTCGAGGAGGATCTCGCCCAAAAGCTTGAGCGATTGCCGCTTGGTCACGTAGTTTGGCGAGAGGACGAGAGTCGTAAAGGACGAGAAGAACTGAGGAGCAAACGTGAGCATTGGGAGCCATGAATGGGGCAGAGACTCATACACGGTCGTAGTTCTTGTCGAGGAACTCGGCGACGACGGTCTTGTGCTTGGTGAGCGTCTCCTTGAGGTTCGTGTACGCGTCGCACGAGACGCCGAACGTCGTCGTCTCGATGTAGTGCGGGTACATGTAGAACCTGCGTCGTCTTTAGCGCGCGAGCGGAGGGGAGGACGGGAAAGGGGCGGGCGCACTGCTCAGAGTACAGCAGGATCTTGCAGAGCGACTCGTGCCGGAGCATCTCGCGCACGATCATGCCCGTGTTGAGCGCAATCTCCTCGTTCTCGTAGCCCTTGAACGCCGCGAACACGATCTCGGGCTTGCCCGCGATGTAGTCGACCGTCGGCCACCTGTCCTCCTCTCAGCCTCCCCCCTCTTTTCGGATGTATGCGGCCCTGTACGCACCGCGAGCCGATCTGGCGGCGGAGCAGGTTGTTGAAGATCTGGACGACGTCCTTGCGGCTCTCGAACTCGAAGCGCGCGAGGTGTGCGACGAGGTGGTGGAGGAGGTCGGCGCCGTACGCCTCCTGCGCGAGCTGCGCGACGAGCTCGGGCGCGGGCTCGCCGTCGCCGAGCAGGAGCGCCTTGATGGCGCCGAGGTTCTTGGACACGTCCTCGGCCGCGCGCCGGCGCGCCTCGCCGCCGGGCGGGCCGCCGTCGAGCCGCGGGATCGCGTCGCGCAGGCCGCGCACGAGCTCGGCGGGCGTCCGCGAACGCTTGCTGAAGAAGTTCATGCTCAGGCCCGACAGCGCGGCGGCGGGGCGGCGCGGGAGGCGCGCGGGTACGGGAGGGGGAGGAGGTGAAAGGGATGCGTGTCGCCTTGGACACCGACGTCGATCGCGGCGTCAGCGCAAGTCAGCCGGCAGCAGCGGCGGGGAGAAAGCAGAGCAACGCATATATTCGCACCGGGCGCTGGATATGGGACCGTGCGGCCACGAGGCGGGGGAAGGACAGACGCTGATTCCGGAAATTTCTGCAGACAATCATGCTAGGTATACATGGCGCGCTGGTACATAATTCGGCGTCTACTTTGAGAGCATCATCTGCACATGAGCAGCACGTGAGTATAGGATCTGTGCAGGGACGAGGGGGGTGTACCTTCACGAACTCTGTGGGACGGATCAGTGCGAGCGAGCGGGCGAGGAAGACGGCGAGACGCACCCTCGTAGTTGATCTGGCCGTCGCCGTCGACGTCCGCCTCACGGATCATCTCGTCGACCTCCGAGTCCGTCAGCTTCTCGCCTATGTCCTCCATCAGCAATTTCTCCCCTGTCACCTATCCGCACATACCGAGGTTCGTCATGACGTGGCGGAGCTCTGCCGCGGAGATGTATCCGTTCCCATCCTTGTCGAAGACCTTGAAGGCCTCCTTGATCTCCTCCTCGCTGTCCGTGTCCCGCATCTTGCGCGCCATCATGGTCAGGAACTCGGGGAAGTCGATCGTCCCGTTCCCGTCCGCGTCGACCTCGTTGATCATGTCCTGCAGCTCCGCCTCCGTCGGGTTCTGGCCCAGCGAGCGCATCACCGTCCCGAGCTCCTTCGTCGTGATCGTGCCGTCGCCATCTGCGCGCCGCCGTCAGCGCGCGCGAACCAAAGAACACGAGGGACACGAACCCTTGTCGAACAGCGAGAACGCCTCCTTGAACTCTGCGTATCGTCAGCGCACATCCTCCAGCTCAGCACGCTGCGCACGCACCAGAGATCTGCTCTGCCGACACCGCGCCGCGTCAGCCCCGCCCCATCTCCGCACACCGCACACTCACCCTCGGACTACTCTGCGCGTCAGTGAGCAGTCCTACTGGCGCGGGGCGGGCACACGCACAAGTTGATCGGCCATCGTGCGAGGTGGTGGAGGGTGTATGGGCAGAGGGCGAGACGGAGACGAGAGCGAGCGACGGGCGCGCCATCAGGCGCCCGGCCATCGCCGGACGCCACATGCGACATGGACAGCTCGAGCTGAAACGCCTGCTCCGGCACCGACAGCGCCATGCACTTTGCTCAGGCTGTTCGGGGGGGACTTGCATTGTAACTTGACATGGGAGACTATTGCTACGGTCCATGACTTATCAATGTCTTTGCGAGTGGCTTGGTCTGTGGAGGGAGAGAATACAGCCGTCCGAAGCGATTGACACTGTCTTGCTGATGAATTAAAGCGCAGCGTATAGATAGCGACCCTATCCAGGAGGTTCAGGATTTGTGTCAAAAGCCGTGCAGAAACTGGCCTGGAGAACATGGTTATGACCGCGGTGACGGAGATCACATCCCTCCTCGCCTCCGCGCATGCCCTGCAAAGCCCTCATCATCAAATGGTTATGAGGCCCAGGTATGATCTCGAGCTCCTCTTGAGGTGAAAAATGATGATCGTAGCCGCTATACAAACAGTTGAGCTTGCTTGCATACAATGTTGTTGCTATCACACCACGTCCCTGCACCGTTTGGTAGGCACATACACTTGCACGTCTTATGTTGCCCGTGTTATACGATATACGGCGGTCCGATCTGAAGCCAAGACACGTTGTTTTTGCTCTGGCACAGCATCAAGGAACACGATCCTCGTCGCGATTGCATACTGGATGTAGCTTGAATATGAACTCGCCGATGCAAGAGTGCGACAATCGCTGGGATATTGCAACCCAACGACATGGGCGTCGGGCATTCCAAGCTTCGATGTGCCAGATGTGCCAGATGCTTGACGTGACCAAGCTTCGGCGCAGCGAAACCTTCATCATGACGAGCTGTGGGAGTCGATCAGCCGACAAAATCCCGCAAGTCCACGGACGCGGCAGCGTTCTCGATTCTCGTCCCACGGGCCGATCATGGGAAGCACAGAGCAGAGCGCGCTGGAAACATCGCGACGAAAGCGGGTGAAAGGGGTGCAACCGTGCCGGCGGATGTTTTGGCCGCGATAGCGGCGGCGGCGGCCCGGTCTCAGAGCACAACGTCCGGGGTGGAGAGCGTTTGCTCGTGATGCATCAGCATCTAGCTACAGCTAGAGCATTTCTCGTTCGAGTGCGAGGGATGTGGGTCCATGCCGAACGTTCCGGGACGTCGGTGGCTGAGTGGTGGCGGAGCGTGCGTGGGAGAGAAGGCAGCCATGTGGACGAGCCTTCTGCCGAGCGCGCTACGGATCAGGGCGAGGAGCGGAACGGACGCGTGGAATGCGAGCGCCATATGCAGTTAGTGCAAGCGAACTCCAGGGAAGGCCGGCTGGAACCAGGAGGTGGAAGAAGCGCAAAGCTGAGACAGCCCGAGCCCAACTTTTGCCAAGATGGGTGCTATGTACGTCTTGATGACAAAGTGTATACCATGAATCGATCTAGTCCAAGCTACATATATCGCGTCACGCTGCACCGAGATATGCACCAAGGAGTCGACGTCGAGGAGGAAGGACAGGCCAGTCGGCAAAGCCGTGTGCCGGACTGGCGTACCACATGTTATGGTTCAAAGAGAAGCGGTTAGACTGCTTCTACTTCTGTCTCTCTCTCTCCTCCGCTCCATCACGATCTCGACCCGCTGGGTTGTCAGATCAATGCATCCGTGGGCAGACGCGTGAACGCTGAAGCGTTCCTCGGATCTTTTGGTCGACGCCTCCGACCTGCTGCATGTTGAGACATGTCACTCGCCATGGCTCTGGCTCAAACGGAGGACCAAAACGGGCCGCCCATTGCGTACGAATGAAGATCGAATTCTGCCAGTGTCACGCCCCCGCGCCGCTGCCGTACCTGATGATCGATCTTCGACCCGACCGCCGGGTCTCAGTCGCACTTCCTGCCAGCCGACATGCGTGGCTGGGTGTTCTCGGAGAGGCTGTCGCGCCAAGTCGCCCCACCTGGCGGATGCACTGCACCTTCGCGATCCGGCCGCTAAGGTTTATCGGTCCAGACGCCATCAGTTCTGATACCCCTGCGCCGACCGCCGCCACCTCATGCAGGGGCTCGAAGACATATAAGGTACGGGAACGGCATCTCCGGATCGTCGTCGAACGGTCTCCGTTCGCCTTTCAACATCGTCGTCTTCCACTCTTTCTTCCTTCCCCCAGCCCCCCTCCCCTCTTCACTTCGCCATGCAACTTCTCGCCCTCGTTTCCCTGCTTCCCTACTTCCTCGTGGCGTCGGCGGGCATCGTCACCAGCCCTTCGCAGTTGAAAACGCTCACCTACGACTACATCATCGTCGGAGGTACGCTTGCCAGCCTGAGTCAGAGTCATACATCTACCTTGTCCAACCGGATCTCCAGGCGGCACTGCCGGCAACGTCATCGCCAACCGTCTCTCTGAGAACGGAGGTCGCACCGTCCTCGTCATTGAGGCGGGTTACGAGTGAGCGGCTCGCGCCCTTTTCCACCACTCGCTTCTGACGCCAACCACAGCCAGACAAACAACGAGAACGTGCAGATCCCTCTCTACTGCACTACCCTTGCCCCCAGCACGCCTCTCGACTGGTGAGTGCATATGCGCTCGAGTGTACTCTCCCCCGCTCACGATCCTTGATCAGGAACTACACGACAACTCCTCAAGCCGGTCTGAACGGCCGCGCCATTCCGTACGCCCGCGGCCGTGCCCTTGGTGGTAGCAGTGTCGTCAGTGAGTCGAACCGTTCTTTCTCGTGCGATAAATAGTCTCACGAACACTCAGACTACCTGGTATACAACCGCGGCTCCCAGGACGATTGGGCGAACTACGCACGTATCGCTGGCGACCAGTCTCTCACCTGGAACAGTATGATATCGTACATGGCCAAGAACGAAATCTTCACCCGGCCACCGGCGAGCCGTGTACGTGTTTTGTGTACGCCTCGCTGTCGTTGGATCCTAACTTGTTCACAGAACAACGAGTACATCGCCGCCGCACACTACCCCACCGGCAACCTCGGCGTCTCGCTCCCGAACGTCTCGGTCTCGCTCGACTCGCCCGTGATCACTACGACGCAGCAGCTGTCCGAGTTTCCCTACCAGCAGGACATGAACGCTGGCAACCCGATCGGCGTCGGCTGGACTCAATCTACTATCCAGAATGGTGCGCGCAGCAGCTCGAACAGCGCATACATCCAGAAGTTCCTCTCCACGCGACCCAACCTCATCATCCTCACTGGTGCGCAAGCCACGAAGATCTTGAAAACTGGGACGTCGGGGTCGACCCCGATATTCCGCAGCGTTCAGTTCGCGACGAGCGCGACGGGTAAGACGAACATCCCATGCAGCTTGATATAGCCGCTCATTTCATCAATAGCCTCCAAGTACACTGTCACGGCTAGATATGAGGTCATCCTCGCGGGCGGCTCCTTCAACACCCCGCAGCTACTCATGCTCAGCGGGATCGGCGACACGGCTCAGCTCGCTCCGCTCAACATCCCGACCCTCGTCAACCTTCCGTCTGTGGGGAAGAACATGACTGATCACGTTCTTCTTGCGAACACGTTCCAGGTTCGTCCGATGCTTACTCCCTAACGTCCGCGATGCTGACGCCTACCAGATCACTGCGCAGGACACTATCCAGAACTGGGAGAACTCGACGAACCTGCCCGGCGAGCTCGCTCAATGGCGCAAGAGTCACACTGGCGTACTCACCGATCCGGGCTTCAACCAGCTTGGGTGGCTTCGTATTCCCCCGACGGACTCTATCTTCCAGAAATTCCAGGACCCAACTCCCGGCCCAACCTCCGCTCACTTCGAGCTCATCTTCGGGGTCAGTCCCCTCGAGTTTCGGGCGCCTCATGACATTTGACTGATTTTCTTTTTTGTAGTCCGGGCTCTTCCCTGGTCAGCCTGGCGACGCCGGTGCCAACTACATCAACATCCTCACGAACGTCATCTCGCCTCTGTCCCGCGGCGACGTCACCCTCATCTCGAACGACCCCTTCGCGCACCCGGCCATCAACCCGAACCTCCTCGCCTCGGACTTCGACAAGTACGTGATGACGTACGCGCTCAAGGCGGCCAAGCGCTACGCTTCATCGGCGGCGTTCAATGGATACATTGTCGACCCTTCCACGGCTTACGGAGGAGCGACAAGCGATGCGGACCTCCAGGCATACGCTGCTTCCTACTCTGGAACGTGAGTGCATGGTTGTCTGTTTTGCTGGATGGAGTCGCTGAACCTCTTTTGGTAGTGTCTGGCACCCCGTCGGCACCGCCGCCATGTCCCCAGTCGGCGCATCCTGGGGTGTCATCAACCCGGACATGACAGTCAAGGGCACGATCGGCCTCAGCATTGTCGACGCCTCTGGCATCCCTTACGTACCAACTGCCCACACGCAGGGGCCGGTGTACCTGTGGGCGGAGCGTGGTGCGGATAAGATCAAGGCTCGCGGTTGAGTGACAACCTTATCTCTGGGTTTTTTTTCTCTTCTTGTATAATACGGCACATACTTCCTTGGTTGTAATGTACTCTAGTGTACTTTGCTGTCTATGTACGATTATTTATGCGTCACTGCGGGGTGGTAAAGTTGGACCCGCGTTGCGGGACCAGCCGTTTCTCTCACCCACTGCTTTCGCGATCGCATCCACGCCCCTCTTTCCACAGCCCCCATCACTACAATGCACCACAAGTTTGTTGGAGCTGGTAGAAAGGAGTAATCATTGATCACATCTTTATTGTCGCCGACGTCCCCGAGCACGGCCCCTGCGCTCCAGGACCACACACTCTCCGACAGACTACGCACGCCATATAAGCCGAGCAGCTCCGTTGACATGTTCGACACCTACACGCCTCGCTCCCACCTCCACATCGCCTTCCAAACCGCCTTCATCCTCCAACGTCTGTCTTGTGCACCCTACCTCCCACTCCTACTCTCCACGCTATCTCCCAATGGATCGCAGCCTTCGACGGGTGATCTTTGATACCCTAGCCTCTACCTTGCCTGGGGTGACATTCTTTGCCTTGGTTGCTGCCGGTAAGCGCCAGTGCACTTTCGTCTCCGCCAATAGACTGACCGTTTGTCGCATAGGCGTCCACATTGCCGAGAAGAACGGCATCCACACCCAGATCCCGTCCGGCTTTCTCCAATCTGCCTTCGGGCTCGTCATCGGCTTTGCCCAAGTCACACTCGTGAACAGCTCCATCACTCAGTACAACTCAGGACGCCAGGGATGGGCACGCATACAGGAGGCCGTACGTAACTTTACGTCGTTGGTTCGTGCACATGCTTTTCCCTTCCTTGGTACATCAGCTCACGATGTATTAGGTCTGGATACACCTCGGCTCCGATGCGCATGCCACGGCCGATGCGTTCGACCCAAATGACCATTCATCTGAGGCGGAGGCTGCTCGCCAGGCTTCGTTCCGGCTTGCACTCGAGAAGCAAGGCTTGATCAAGCTTGCGCTAGCCTTCCCCGTTGCACTCAAGCACAATCTGCGCAGCGAGCCTGGCGCGTACTGGGATGACCTGTACCCGCTCGTTCAGCACCTCCCACGCCACGCCGGAGACGAGCTTATGCCCATCTGGCGTGAATCTGAGGAAGTACGTCGTGTCGCACGCGGACACTCTACAGACGTCGAGAGTGGACGCTCCCTATCCCGTGCACGGCCGAGCTCGCCAAGCTCCCACGAGACGGCGGTCACCAGTGCCACGACAGTTCGAGTGGAGCTCTCGGCGACGTCCGAAAAGCCGTCTCTAATCAAGCAGGACTCATTGAGTAGTACGTCAACTTCTTCCTTCACGGCTGCTCCTTCGCTGATTGTCTTGCGCCAGTCCTTCCCATGTGTACCCCAGAGCATCCACTCGCGTCTTCGCGCGAATCACGCAAGAAGGGTGCGCTCGACTACCTCCCCGGCTTCAGGACCTTAGTCTCCGCCCTCCGATCGCTCGTGCCCTCATACGCGGCACGGCTGCGGCGCGACCGCTGGGTTGAGAAGGTGCAGTCGGTGATCCCGGACCAGCTTCTTGTGTACATTGCACAACACCTTGAGGATGCCGTCGTGGCGGGGCATCTCCACGCAGGCTACGACGGCGATGTACCCTCACACGTCAAGGCCCTCCGAGCGGCTGCCACGGACCTGCGTCTGCTCCGTGACGGTGGGCTTGCGTTCGCGTACGAGGCTCATCTCCGCGTGTGCACGTACGCGTACATCCTCATCTTCCCCTTCACGCAACACGCCGACCTGGGGCTCTGGCTCGTTCCCGCAGAGGCCCTCCTTGCCTTCCTGCTCGTCGGCGGCGCAAATATCTCCCGCGACCTGCAGGACCCAAATGGGCGCGACGCCAGTGACCTCGACCTCGACGCCATCTGCGCACAGACCGCACGCCAGGTCGCCGACATCACCGTACATCGGCCCGGCCGCTCGCGGGCGTACGCTCTCAGCACCTATGCGCAACCGCTCGCGCCGGGAGACTTCCGGTCCGCTCCAGAGCTACTTGCGGATGGAGGCGATCTACAGCCGACGCTCCTTCGCGGTGCGCGCATGGTATATGCAGCGACGCGGGCGATGCCTGAGGATGTGGCTGGCGCGGATATGGTCTAGATGGTTTTGGATGAACATTATAATGATGTGTTCAGCTATACGTTACTTAATATTCCTATTGACCCAGACTTGATGGCTATCGAGAGCAGACCATATCAAGCTCCGGGCTCGCCTCCTTTCTACCCAGAGTCATTGAGAGCCTATCCAAACTCCTCGGCGTGTTCATGAACGTGATCTGCCTGTGAGCCCTGGATCTTCTCCAGCACATTGTGCGTCTGCTTGCGGCTCCGTCGACGGGCTACTTGCCTTCCATCTGGAGCGGCCGCTTCACGCCGTCGCCTACGAAAAGGAGCTCAAACGTGGCTTCATGCGCCAGACTGAGCAGGTTCGAAGTGGTCATGTTGTCCCCAGTCCGGGCATTCGGCCGCGGCTGCCTCGTCCAAGTCTGGGTTTGCCGAATAGTGAAACAATCCACCAGAGACTTTATCGAACTGAGCAAATAGCATAGATATTTAGAATCCTCAGATACGATGGCCTCTTTGGAGCCACTCTACGATTCCGGCGTGGGCGAGGATGGCGGTTGCCGTGGCTCACGCTCCCTCGGCCACGCGGCCAAGTTCCTTCGCATACTCTCCACATCCGTACGGCAGTGCTGCGGTCCATGACGTGCGGGGTCGGCATTACAGCGCTGGTTTGCGGCAAACGCACGATGACACTGCTTGCACCGCACCACATCCGTACGTGTATGTGCGAGCACGACGTGCCGAACGGCCTGCGCCGGTGCATGCGAGCGTGTGCAGTCCGCCCACCTACAAGCTACACGTTGACCGGGTAAAACACGAGCGGGCGCAATGTGCTCGGCCGTGTGTGTATCGACGGTGGCCATGAACGCTGGCAGTGAGGGTGCGTCTGCCCGTGCGAACGATGCGTTGCACGGCGGCGAGCCCCATCGGCACACAATATGCGCGGGCGGGTCGCGGTAGAAGTCGCCCTTCGGTGGTTTGTAGGTCCACGAACTCGGCGTATATGGGCTGCGCCACTCCTCCCTTACGGCAGGAACGGCCTCGGGCGCGGGTACGTTGGCGGCTGTGACATAGTTCTCGGAGGAAGACGGGAGTGATGAGCCGGATGCTGTAGAAGATAGTGTGGACGGTGATGGTGGCGGGTCGGATGATGAAGACGGTGAGCTGCCGCTCCCGTACCGGTCGGCCACATAGGGCGCAAGGACTTCGGTAAAGTATGGGTGACTGCGTAACAGCTGGGTGAGTGTACTGACGTCGACGTGGGTTGCGGCAGGGTCCTCTTCTCCTTGTGCGTTGGAGATGGATGTAGCAGCAATGGGGAGGAGTGTGGTGTGGTCGGAGAGCCCAGCTTGGAGAAAGGCTAGGAAGTCGTCATCACCGCCGATGGGATTGAGGAGTGGGCCGTCACCACTGAGGAAGACGTCGTCTCCTGGCCACACCTCTGCTTGATCGTCGCACCACGTCATATATGCATCCTCTTCGTGGTGCGGACGCGCATCCTCTACATGAAAGCGGACCGGGTCGAGCTCGCCGAACACATACTCCCAGTCAGACATCCTGCGTTGCCATCAGCATGGTGCACGACGTCGAGGAGGCGTCGAACTCACCCTGTGCAGCGAGTGTATTCAGCGTTGGTATAGGCGTCGTCCATGTGTGTGGTGCAGGGTGTAGGTGGGGTGGGGGGAGAGGGAGAGAGTTGAGGAGGACTTGAGGACGTCGCTTGACCTTATATACGTCCACGGGCTGTGGCAGTACACCCTCGCGGACGACGAGCTCGGGTGCGCGGAATGTCCTCGAGCTATTGGACTCGCGAGTTCGACCGCAGTTGGGAAATTTTGACAATGAAGTGCAATATGGCGAGCTATATCTACATGAGAAGGCTGAAATCAGTCCGAGCCAAATACGTGCGGCGCAAAGAAATCCATACCGTTAGTGGATGCTCATGTTGACGGTTGGACGCTGGACGCTGCCCATTCCGTTCGCAGTGGCCCATCCCTGGTTGCCCGAGTTTATCGGGGATGACAGAGTATCCGATTCCGTGATATATAGGTGTGTTTTGGTCCCGAAGGGCAAGCAGGTCGCAGGGACGAAGTGGGGAGAGGACAAGAGCAGACGCACGCCACACAGGACAACAGATGCGCACGTGTTTCACTTCGTCCAGACTCAAGCTCGCACACGGCGCACGCTTTCGGTCACTGATTCGCTGGTCAATATTCATTACACAAGGCAGATACAGAACACCACCTCGGATATCCTAGTCGTCAAAGAACCCCCACCTCAACCTCGATGCTCGATGCTCTCCCGATTTTTGTACGTGGTCCAATCGATGTCTTTCAACGGACCATCACCAGATCTCCAAATTAAGCTGTCCATGCTGTCTCTTTCTCCCGAAGTGAACGTAATGGTGAAATGAGACCGCGGGTGCTGATCAACCCATGCCTGCACCTTCCCGATGACTTTCCATGCCCGAGGAGTACAGATTGTGAGGCTATCGAGGCTCGTGAGCGCCATCAGTGCCGGGTGCGTCTTGGTACTTAGATCAAGATGATAAGTATCTTCACTATCAGGCTCCGTGCTGGCTATGAGAGGCAGGAGCGGATCATTTAATGGTATGGCTGCATATCCAATGATGCACTGCAGCCCGTCGCATCCTCCACGATCCCGTTGGCTCCGTTCAAGATCTATCCAAAACGTGGGCCCTCGGATACAGCTCCTGCCGTGATAGTAAAGATTGAACTTTCGAGGAAGTTCGGAGCTGCCAGTCTTGTGGAGCCAGAAGTCTTGCATGTATTCGTGAATTGCCAAGCGCGTGTGGATGATGTCGTCACTGAGAAGGTAGTCGTACCAAAATGTCTGGTTTGATAGGTCACACTCTATGCGTAGGAGTCGACTTGGCGGGTGGATAGCCTGGATGACTGCACATGTGAAGTCGATGTGAGAGTCCCATACTATCAATGAGTGTAGGCGAGGGAGTATGATGCGGCGGGTACTGGTGGAAAGGGGTATCAATTCCTTGGGATCTCGGCAGAACTCCATCTCCAAGTACTCCAGCTCCAAGACATCACTGAAGGCATGACACAGTCCGTTATCGTGTGTGGAGAGCCCGACAGAGTCCAAGTAAATCCATCGCAAATGCCGAGGGAAGCGGAATGTCTTGTCAAGGTCTCCTCGGCTTATCACCAGATATGTCAAGCCCGAGAAGCCAGACATCTGAGTGGACGGAAAAGGAAATGAGTCTTCGGTGGTCATGTTTAGCGCACGAAGTTGAGGGAGCCGCGTTTTTAGTAGCTGTGTACGCAACTCGCTGATTTCCTGAAACATGAGGCTGGCATAGTCGCTGCGGGCAAGAAGCTGCTCCAAGAACACCATACCAGCCTCGCTGACTCCATTAGCGGGCTCATCGTATGACAGACTTATGCGATGCGTGTGAGCACGTGTAAGACATCGTTGGACATGTTCTTCAGGCCACGTTAAATCTATCACTGTCCAAAGCTCTGGCGAGAACAAGGCAACATCGCGTATGTGCGAGCAGACCAGCATAACACGTAACCATTGCTTGTCAAGTGCGCACGTTTCGAAGTCCATGCCTTCAATTTTTGTGCGGCCTTGAACGAGTCGCAGCACGTCAACAAGTGTCTCCGTCGGGAGAGAGCACAGCGGCGTGAGCGCGTTATGCTCCCTCTTGAACTGCACAAGTTGTATCTGGTCCGCCTCAAGTGCTAAACTATCCAGAGCTGCAATCCTCGCAGTTTTGACATCGAATGTGTCCATCAAGGTCGATAGATAAAACGAACGAGGAGGGAGAAGTCAGAGAGGGATGGAAGCACGTGTTTGCCGCGCGGCTTGCGCTCACGTGATATACTGTGTCTCTCTTTGCTAGTCATTGTATACCCTAACTCATTCTATCATAACACTTCTCAGGGATAGTCTACGGTCCCTCAGCGCCTCATTCACCTGCGTTTCTGCGAGGGTGTAGGCAGGCCAGCCAGCGTCTTTCAATTGACCTCTGCCAGTCTTCCAAGTCAACATGTGGCCACCCCAGGAGCCGCTGGGCGTTTTCACAAGACTCCTTGGAACTGGGGATGTGAATTTTATGCGGATAGGCCGTCCCACACGGGTATCCGCCCAAGATTGCACGCGATCTACAGCTTCCCATGCCTTGTGCGATGTAAATTCGAGCTTGCGTAGAGCGGGTAGATGTGCAATAATGGGCCCGATCTCTAGCATGTCGATGGCCTTATAAGGACTGCCTTCCCAAACACTCATGCGGGTGACCAGTTCGAGGAACGGATGGCTCAACGGCATCGTGAGAAGTTGCAGGTCTACGTATAGCTCGACAGGCTCGTTACGCGGTGCCAGAAGCAACAGCGATGCCCGTGATGGGTTCGAGTACTTCAATGTTGCGTTTGACAATGCTGGTAAGCCTGTGCCTCGGAGCCAGAAACGCCGGACGTATGCATTCAGATCTGACATGCCCGTCTCGTTTTGCTCGGCGTCGATGGAAAGTCGAAGTGATAGTGAGTGGGATGGCACATCAAGGACTTGTATAATTGTATTCAAGACTGCAGGGTCACAGTCGAATATGATCAGGGAGAGGAGGCGCGAAGCTGGGACGGACGAGACGAGAGTGTTGGGCTCTTGCGACACAATCACTGTATCGAAGCAGTAGGACATCTCCAGATGCTCGAGCTCCGGCACGCCTCTGAACAGATGAGAGAGATGGACAGGGCTGGATGGTAGATAAACAGACATCATCCGGAGGTACCTGAGCCTGCGGGGGAGCCAGATACCGTTTTCGAACTTGACGGTGTACAGATCCAACTGTACCAGCGATGCGAAGTGATCTGCGAAATGGAGAGGCATCGTGACATTGCCGAGCTTGAGCAGCCGAAGGGAGGGCACGGGTAGTTTGAGGAGTTCTGGAAGTACCTTGGGCCGTGTCATATCCAGGATGGCCGCTTCGCTGCGACAAAACAACTTGAGAGTGAGGGCGGCCTCGGCAGGGGTGCGTGTCGTGCACGTTAGTGTGAGAGGATGTGACTTTGCACGGGCAAGGCATAGTGTGATCCATTCTTCGGACCATCTGGAGTCTATACACGCCCACAGCCTTGACGAGTGAAGTATGACGCTACGCAGGCGCAAGCACACAAGCTGAAGCGATATCCACGCGAGACTGGGCATGAAAGCACCGGTTACGCTGCTGAGCTCCATGTCTTCAAGCCGATATCGTCCTTGAGCAAATGAAACGATATCGACCAGGACCTCATCGGGTAAGCGACACAGAGGAGTGGATGCATCGAGCTCCCTCTTGGAGTGCAACTGGAGCGAGTGCATATATTGAAACGACAGGTGAAGGAAAGGTGGTATCGAGCCGTTCAGCACCCTCGACTTGGGTATCGGCACAATTCTTGTGAAAGAGACAGATGCCCGAGTAAGCGAGCGATGTGGTGGTCGAAGCGAAAGGGATGAGCGTGACGAAAATGACGGTTGTGATTGGCCGGCGCCTGACCGGCTCGGGTTCCGCCGTCACCCGGGATCCCCGCTCCTCATCGTACTCCTCGACTCGAACCTACGCTCGCCGGCCGTGCTGACTGCTCTCATTCCTGTTTCCTCCTTGCCATCACCCTCTAGCCTCGTATCTCGTAATATGCAGTCTCTCGCGCGTACGGCTGCCCCGGCCATGCGTCAGACGCTCCGCCGCGGCTTTGCGGCAAGCGCCGCTCGCGCACAGGCCGTGCCTACGGAGAAGCCGGTCGTCATGAAGGAGTTCAAAATCTACCGCTGGGTCAGTACTTGCGTCTTCATGTTGTTCGTGGGCAAGAGTGACCGGGTTCACACAACCTCGTCTTACTCAGCTCCACCTTCTGTCGTCCGCCCCTCGCTGTTCCAACCGCTGACTCATGTTGTCCAGAACCCGGACGAGCCTGCCAAGAAGCCGGTCCTTCAGTCGTACAAGATCGACCTCAACCAGTGCGGACCTATGGTCCTCGACGCGCTGATCAAGATCAAGAACGAGGTCGACCCGACCCTTACCTTCCGCCGCTCATGCCGAGAGGGTATCTGCGGCTCCTGTGCGATGAACATCGACGGCCAGAACACCCTTGCCTGCCTCTGCCGCATCGACCGTGCGGAGAGCAAGGACTCCAAGATCTACCCGCTCCCACACAGTGCGTCTCCCTTCTCACTCGTGTGTCTCACACACACACGTCTGACACGTCTCTCTCTCTTCGCAGTGTACATCGTCAAGGACCTCGTTCCTGATCTGACGCAGTTCTACAAGCAGTACAAGTCTATTCAGCCTTACCTCCAGACCGACAACAAGCCGGAACGCGAGCACCTGCAATCACCCGAGGACCGTCGCAAGGTTCGTCCGCCAGTCTCTTCTGTCGTTTATGAAACTGACCTCTGTCCGTAGCTTGACGGTCTGTACGAGTGCATCCTCTGCGCCTGCTGCTCGACATCCTGCCCGTCGTACTGGTGGAACCAGGACGAGTACCTCGGGCCGGCTGCGCTCATGCAGGCGTACCGCTGGATCGCCGACTCCCGTGACACGTACAAGGGTCAACGTCTGGAGAAGTTCCAGAACGAGCTTAGTTTGTACCGCTGCCACACTATCTTCAACTGTGCGTATCGTCATCGCCCCCGTTTATCCGAGTTTACACTCACGCACTTATCGTATAGGCGCGAAGACGTGCCCGAAGGGCCTGAACCCCGCAGCTGCTATTGCCAAGATCAAGCTGGAGCTCACGGCAGACTGAGGGCTTCACGCTTTGTAGGTAGATGTTTGAACATGCGTGTTTATCGTCAATATGGCCTGATTAAGTCTTTCCAAAATGCGTGGTCTCGAACCGGCGCGCTGTGCCTGATGCTTCGGGTCTCCCATCTTTCACAGTCACTGAGTCAGGGTCGCGAGCTGTGTTGCGAGCTGGGTTTCGAGAGTCGGTTGACGATTTCGTGAGATGGTACATGAGTTTGTGAGATGGGACATGATACATGAGGCGGTCACATAGAGGGCGGGTAAATGATACATGGGTTGATCAATGCTACAAGAGGAGGGATGTCTATAAGTAAGCCAGGTCCAGTAGTGAGGCAAGCGAGATGGAGAGATACAAGGATGATCGGAAGGAAACGAAAGTCGAAGGTGTTGTGGCTGTCGCGGGGCGCTCAACAATTTGAGCGAGGACAGCCGCAACATGAGGTCCCTACTGACGAACGAGTCAGAGTTGATCCATCGTATAATAGGCGCAACACTCACCACGCTGCTGGAGTGACAGGAGAGTGACGTCAGCATTGCGCTGGCTGTGTTGGACGGATGAGTCTATACGGTGAAGAGTGATCAGCCGCAGTTGAAGAGACAAAGTACAGAGCTGACCTGGACTGGCAAACGGGAGGGCGGCCGTGGAGAGCGACAGCGACAGCATGGTAGCAGCGAGGAGGACGGAGAAGGCGGGGCGCATGTTTGCTGAGGAGGGTGAGGAGGGTGAGGGACAGCGGCTGGTGAAGGGGTCGTTCCCGTGAGGCCTTATATGCGCATGTAGAGAGTCAGGGCCGCACTTCATCCACAGGTGATGGCCTCGCGCTATTGTCTGTGCATATTATGGCCGATCGAGGCCGGTCCGGAGGTATAGCCTCCATCAACGCGCACATTGCATGCGGTTCAAGAGCAGGCATCGTGGCGGTTCACGCAACGTGTTGCGCAGCGAGCCAGCCGCACTTGTGGGATTCACGTCATCCTTCCTCAAGATCGAGAGGTCACGGAGCTCCTCGTGCGCATTACCTCCGTTGGCGGGGAGCTTCGAATGGCATCAAGGCACATGCCGATCAGGAAAGCGAGAAATGGAAGTTCGCCGAGACCGCAGAAAGAGCCTCGTTCATGATGCACGAAACACGAATAAGGATGCACGACTGCATAGGGCCGCCGGGACCTTTTCGCGCAGAGGAGTTCCTCAACCAGCATTTGCCATGAGTCGAAGCAATCGAGAGTGTGTTCTGAATGGTGCGGTCCCGAGAAAGCCACCGAGCTTCGGATCCAGAGGTCTCGCGGGTGCGTGCGATGAAGAGGCTGAATCAAGTGAGATTGGCACCAGCCAAGGATTGGACAGAATCATCTTCGAGTGTTCGCGAGGATTGAGAGATACATGGTTTATCGTTTATAGCAGATGGCACCATAACCCACTGATCGTCTCCCTGTAAGTGATGCCAGCCAAGATATCGGGAGCGGCTATCAAGCCGCTGTCTGAGTCGAAGCTTCCTCGACAGGCGATAGAGTCAAGACAAAAGCCGCCTTGCTTCCAAACCAGCGCGACGATCCTGAAATTATCAATATGCCCAGAGTAGCATGAAGGCGTGATCCACTGCGTGAGCGGTAAGAAGGAGGGCAGTAGTCGAGACGATGACGGTTGGAAGGTAACCATGCCCTTGGGCGTCTCTTCACTGCTGACTGCCGTCGTGCCTCTCTTCATCGCTCTCTTATCTAGCCGTTATCGAACCTGCTCTACGCGAACACGTTTTGACGGCAAATGAATTCTCCAAGCGAGGCCGCTATGTTCTTAAGCCAGAAGTTTGCCGAGGCAGCATGAGAGGAGTCCTGCCCTATCGCCAACTCCATGTCGAGCGCAAACACCCCGCTCCTACCTCAGGGCGTCGGTTATGGCGTCGGTGGGTCGGACTACGAGTTTTAGGACGTCTTCGAAGACTCTGAACGCCAAACACTAGTCATTGGCATTGGCCTGTTCTTTAGCGCATTAATGATTGCCCTCACATGGGCTCAGGCCCGGTACACGGGCATTCGTCCGGACGAAGCGGAGGAGTTCACGAGCGCAAGTCGCTCGGTTAAGCCGGGTCTCATCGCAAGTGCTGTCGTTAGTGCTTGGACGTGGGCTGCTACGCTGGTATGACCATCGTTAAAGGGCTCAGTTTCAAACCCTGACGTGTCGCCAGTTGCAAAGCAGCGCTGTAGCATACCGATACGGAATCAGTGGGCCGTGGTGGTACGGTGCAGGTGCCACCGTCCAGGTCCTCCTCTTTGCTCAGGTATGTTCAAGTATGCTTTCCGGATGTTCTTCGCGTACTCATAATGCCGTGCAGATCGCAGCGAAGCAAAAGCTCAATGCACCATACGCTCACACCTTTCTCGAAATCATCGGCACTCGTTGGGGAACATTTGCTCATCTCGTCTTCATGGTCTTCGGGTACGGACGTTCAACTGGCCTCGCCAAAGCATTACTGAACGGGTCATGCGTAGTCTCGCTACCAATCTTATCGTCTCATCAATGTTGATTCTGGGTGGGTCGGCTACGGTCACGAGCTTGACAGGCATGAACACCATTGCTGCTTGCTTCCTCATTCCTCTCGGCGTTTCGATTTATGTCGTGGTCGGCGGAATGCGCTCGACCATCTTGTGCGACTAGTAAGTCTTTCTTCCTTCATCACAAGTCAAGCCCTCAATCTGACCTCATCTATAGCACTCACACGACCATGCTCTATATTATCATCCTGATCTTCGTCTTCACGGTCTACTCGACTTCAGACCAGATCGGCTCGTTCTCGAAGATGCATTCGCTCTTGACGGAGGCGGCGAAGACCGTGCCAGTTCCGGGAAACAAGGATGGCTCATACCTCACTATGCGTTCTCGGGACGGTCTTGTCTTTGGAGTGATCAATACGGTGGGAAACTTCGCAACAGTGTTCCAAGATCAAGCGTAGGTGTTCTCATGGTGTCACTATACGTGCATTATGAGTGACCCTAGAACTCCAGGTATTGGCAGCGTGCTATTGCATCCCGCCCGGCAACATCCGTCAAGGCTTACCTCATCGGCGGTATTGCATGGTTCGCCATCCCTTTCACGCTCGCAACGACCCTTGGACTGGCGGCGGCTGCATTGCGGGGCTCGCCCCACATGCCCATCCTAAGTGCAGCGGACGTGAGCGCGGGCTTGCCTGCCAGTGCGGCAGCGGGTGCTCTGCTCGGAAAGGGAGGAGCCGCTATCCTTGTGATTCTGCTATTCCTGGCGGTCACGAGTGCGACGAGTGCCGAACTGATCGCCGTCAGCTCCATCTTGTAAGACCCATGTCTACCTGGTTGGCGAAATCTGACGAGGCCATCCAGGACGTACGACGTCTACAAACGTTATGTCAACCCGGCCGCTACTGAGGCCCAAATTCTCCGCATGAGCCACCTTATGGTCGTACTCTATGCCGTGATTATGGGATTGGCGGGTCTCATCTTCTTCTATATCGGTATCTCGATGGGATGGCTCTACGTAAGATCCCTCCGCCCTTTTGCTTGCTTGATTCTAACTTGCGATCAGACATTCATGGGAACTATCTTAGGTTCGGCTGTCATCCCGATCGCCCTCGCCGTCACATGGAAAAAAGCAAATCGACTCGGCTGCGTCATAGGATCCCTCGTCGGCTTCGCGGCTGGTATTGCGGCGTGGCTCATTGCCACGAGCGTGATCAACCACGGAGTCATAAACGTCACAGTGCGTGGCCTTTCTCTTCCTCCCTTCGCATCCTCAACGTCGTTTAGACGAGCGGAGGCAACTACGAGATGCTCGCAGGCAACCTTGCGTCCATTCTCATCGGCGGAGCCATCGCGATGGGAACGTCGGTCATGTGGCCGGAGGACTTTGACTTTGTCACCACCCGTGCGATGAACGCACCACCCGGGTCGCGGTTTGCATTGGTGCAGTCGAAGGAGATCAATAGGGACCAAGAGGACAAAGCCGAGAAGACGTCAGCCGACGACGAGATCCATAGTGTGCACGCCGAACTGGACGAGAGCGAGCTCGACCCGATCCCCCTTGAGAAGGCGTTCCGCTTCGCATATTGGTCATCCGTCGTACTCGTCAGTGGCTCGATCATCTTATTGTTGAGGAAAGATTGACTCACTTACACTCATGATAGACCCTGATCCTCTTGATTCTGATCCCGCTGCCCCTCTATGGCTCTGGCGTCGTGTTCGGCGTGAAGGGCTTCTCGGCATGGGCAACCATTGGGATTATTTGGGCGTTCGGAGGTATCGCGGCTGTCGTGGTCTGGCCGATCTTCGAGAGCTGGGGCGCACTTACGGCTGTCAGCCGGGGAGTCGTCAAGGTTCGTTGTCGTTTCGTTTTGCCTTAGAGGTGTAGAGAGTTGACGCCGTACCCAGGATATGTTCTCACCTGGTAGTGGAAAGGTGACTCTCGGGCAGTCCCAGCCGCCTGCCTGACAAGGGAATGGGTTGTAAAGACATCCTGTTTGTAGATGGGAACCCTGTATGTGGGATTGCAATGAATATACTTGTACATGATGTAAACTGCGTTCGATCCTCATACTCAGACGTTGAGCTGAGCACGTCCACCACCCTGCTCGAACGCCTTCTCGGCCTCCTCCTTCTGCTCGCTTGACGGCCACGAGGTGAACTGATCGCGGAGCTTGTCGATGGGCATGACGAGGAAGCCGGCGAGTGTCTCGTAGGGGGGCTGGTTCGGGAGAGCCGGGTGCGTGCGCGTGGGGACGAACTTCTTCGTTTTGCTGAAGTTCTGGGCCGCGGCGATGGATCCCTCCTTCCCGAGTGTCTGATGGAGAGTGAGATAATGATCAAGAACGGATGAAAGTCGAACATACAGGCTCGAGTTGCGGGAGGTCCTCGTTCTCCTCCTCGTCATTGTGGTGCTTGAGGTGCTCCATGAGCTTGTGCATCTTCTGGTCGTAGTCCGGTGCAGACACAGCGAGACTGTCGATCTCCTGCAGCCACTCCTTCACGTTCTGCGGATCCTGAGTCAATGCCACACGTCCCAACGCCTAAAGGGTGGGCACATACCTGATGCTCCTCGCGGTCGTGGTCAGCGAGCTTCTTGCCCTTTGCACCCATCTTCTCCTCCATGAGGGGGTACACGACGATCTCCTCGCCGACGGCGTGCCGGGCAATCTCCCACCTCAGCTGGTGCGAGAACTTGGCGGCGGTGTCGTGGTCGCCTGCGGTGTATGCCTTCTTGTACGCCGTGTAGTACTCGTACATCTGGGAATTGATCAGATCCTGACATCACATAAGCGACGGCAGACGAACCTCATCGTGGTCCTCCTTGATAGCCTCAGTAAGCGTCTTCATGGTGCGGAATGCGAGAGGGCGAGCGAGTGCAGGGAGGGTTCTAGCAGTGGCTCGGAGGGTCGATGCGGATACGAGTCTGGTTGTGCGAGAAGCCAAAGATGGGAGACGAAGCATGAGCGAGACTGGAGAGGCCGACCGGGTTCAGCTTCAAGTAGCTGAGCGCGGGATGACGTCAAGATTGAGGCCCGGATCAGGCTCACGTTACCGCGATCCACTCATGTTCGAGCCTTTACTCATGACATACTCACTCGGAACACTCACTGCAGGAGCCGATCGCCTGACCTGCGCACGCTGAAGCAGTACTGCACAACAGGAGGATGCAGGGGATGTGCTTGCGCATCTGAATGCTACCAGCCTGTACCTTCCTCGAACAGCACGATCACTATATTACAGATGATATAAGCTAATAGAATACAGAGCAGCTCAATGATACAGATAGGCTACACATGTCCTCACAAGAATACGACGAGCACGCTTTCGCCCGCACACAAGCCTGACTATAGCCAGGTGGAGTCGCCTGTGAACATCCCGCCGGCACCAGGTTGGCGACAGATCGTCTCGTTCGACGCTTGGGGCCACCTCGTCCCTCAGGTCTTCAAACGGGAGATCGATGAGCTTGAGCTCGATGTGCGCCCCAGCATCTCAGTCACCAAGGCGCACATCAAGCTCAGCGAGTGCGATGAGAGTGCACAGCGTGGCGAACTTGTTGTCGACGGTCGGGACCTCCTCAAGAGCCCACCTCTGCGACACGGAAGAGAGGGGGACAAGGCGACTACTGGATACCCGACTCCAGCTCCAGGCGGGTGAGGTACGAGTCGAGGGTGCACTGGGAAAGTGGCTCGCGTCGGTCGGAGAAGTGCACAATAGGCGGTGACGTCTGCACCGCGTCCTGGTGCATATGCAGCACGAGCCGACACGCCGCAAATGAAGACGCGGCGTGTTGCCATCTGGCGGCAGGGACGTCAGCGGCGGACACAGCCGTGCGAAGCAAAGAGACGCACGGCCACGCGACAGACGCGAGCATGCTGTCGAAGGAGATGAAGCAGATCCCGTTGACGACGAAGGCGCCTGTATGCGCATGAGCAGCCGGCGGGATGGGCGGAGGGAGGACCGACCGAGGACGACAGCGAACGCCCACGTGCCGTCGCGGAGGAGCAGCCAGAGGAGGCGCTCGCGCCGCCAGTGCGGGGACGTCGCGAGCACGCGGGTGCATGTGAGCACGAGGAGGAGGAGGTCGAACAGTATAGGCGGTAGCCTGCAGGTGCCGTGAGCACGGCAGTGGAAGCATTTGAGGAGAGGTCTACCCGATGCCAAAGATGACGGACGATGCGTGCGTGGCGATGCACCACTCGTCAAAACTTAGGCCGCGGAACGCGAGGGCCCCGCAGGTACCCATCGCTACGTGCTCGAGGAGGAACGCTGCGCCGAGGCCGATCTCCACCTTGCGGGTGCCGCGCCAGAGCGCGAACACTGAGTGATGTCAGACAACGAGCGGCTTGCACAGACATTGGGCCTACCTCGGGTTAACATGAGGTATTGCTGGAGCGCGATGATGATCTGGAGGGACGCGTACTCATACGCGTACCAGCGCGCGCAAGCGGACATGTCGGAGCCCTGGCCATAGACCAACCCTATTCTGGAGGATGCGTGAGCCAGGGCGCAGGTATTTGGACCGCGAGACGCACAAGGTGACGACGAGGGTGAAGTACCGCAGGCACAAGTAGGCCCATTTGACCGGCGAGTATCGCGTTTTGCTGTAAATGTGTTAGTGTAAGTGCATGAGGGTCTGATAGTGAGCGCACGTACGACCAGATGAAGCTGACCTCGTCCGCGAACGTGATCATGCACTCCCAAATGAGGAATGAAAACGCGCCGGCTGAATGGCCTGTCAGATCCACCACGGACACCTGCCACACATGGCACGTACCCGCAGAATATCCAAGGATCTGGTACTGGGCGTCCTCAGTGCCCGCATCTGACATGTATTGGTTGGGTGACGCAGGGCGGGGAGGGCTCGAGCGTCAGGGTCGTGAGGGCTCGAGGGCAGCGACTGTCCGGGCCCGCGTGTGTTGCGGCGCCGATCAATCACGCCCTTGCTCGTACCTTCCACAAATGGTCTGTTATGTCAGCTGAGCTGACATACAAGGAGGTTGAGCGACGTTTTGTATCAATGGTTGGGTATATCTAAGTCCGCGGTCTGCGCCTCTTGGGGGACTCCCTGAACTTCCCCCTTTCCCTCTCCTCTTTCCCTGCGCTGTGCGCTTCTGCCTTGTGCTCAGTTGATCCAAGCACGTTCTATTCACATCCCTGCCGGCTCTACAGCTTGTGAATGTAGTATCATTCATGTCCTCGCCCACCATGTGATCTCTGGTGGAGATCGTCTTTGTAAACCATTCGACCTCTCCTTCTTGACTCCCTTGTGACCCCTGTTGACGCTATGGCACCTCCCAACGATACCCTCAGTCTATATCTGCCTCCCGCAATTAGCACATGTACTATATTACGCAGGTTATAAGCTGATATAATACACATAGTTCAATGCTACAGATTAGCCATAGATATCATCACTGGGATGCAAGAGGGAGACAACGCGCCTATTGGACCCCCGACTCCAGCTCCAGACCGGTGATATACGAGTCCAGCGCGTACTGGGACTGTCCCACGGGCGGATCGCGTCGATCGGAGAAGCGTACGACAGGCGGGGAGTGTCGCACCGCGTCCCGGTGCATGTGCAGCACGAGCCGACACGCCGCGAACGAAGACACGGCGTGTTGCCATCTGGCGGCGGGGACGTCAGCGGGCAGCCGCGCGAGACCGAGCGGCACGTACGGCCACGCGACGGACGCGAGCGCACTGTCAAACGCGACGAAGCAGACCCCATTGACGACGAAGACGCCTGTGTGTGCATGAGGGGTGGCGGAGACGGCGCGGGGTGGACGGACGAACCAAAGACGGCGGCGAACGCCCACGAGCCATCGCGGAGGAGCAGCCAGAGGAGGCGCTCGCGCCGCCAGTGCGAGACGCGGGCGAGCGTGAGCGCGAGGAGGAGGAGGTCGAACAGGATGGGCGGCAGCCTGCATGTCGCGTGAGCACGGCGCGGAAGGCGTGTGTGGGGGTCACCTACCCGATGCCGAGGATGGCGGAGGAGGTGTGCGTGGCGATGCACCACTCGTCGAAGCGCACGCCGCGGAACGCGAGGATTGTGGAGGTCGCCATCGCCGCGTGCTCGAGCGCGAACACCGCGCCGAGGCCGAGCCCGACGCGGCGGGTGCCGCCCCAGAGGGCAAAGACTGAGCGCTCTCAGACGACGGGCGACTGGCACGGACACCGGCCGGACCCACCTCGGGTGGACAAGAGGTACTGCTGGAGCGCGATGATGATTTGCAAAGACGCGAGCTCGTACGCGTACCAGCGCGCGCAGGCAGGTGGCCTACAGAGCCCCCACTTTGTGCACGTGCCAGAGCCCTGTCCGGAACCTTGACTTATTCTGGACGACCCGTGAGACGGGGTGCAGATGTTCGGAGCATGCCGCGTACAAGGTGACGACGAGGGTAAAGTACCGCAAGCATAGGTAGGCCCATTTGGCCGGCGAGTATCGCGTTTTCCTGTATACGCGTGAATGGATGTGCGTGAGGGTCTGGGAGAAGATGCACGCACGACCGGATGAAGCTAACCTCGTCTGCGAACGTAATTAGGCACTCCCAGATGAGGAATGCAAAAGCGCCAGCTAAATAGGTCGGCGGTTAGATCTGCATTGCAAGCCTGTCATCTGTGTAACGCACCGCCAGAATACGCGAGGATCCTGTACTGGGCGTCCTCGGGGCCCGCATCAGACATTGTTTCGCCGATACAGGCGAATGGAATGGCGAGGCTAGGATTCTCGCGCTCAGTAGGGCATACGGAGTACCTATTCACGTCGTACAAACCGGTACACCGAGGATCGTGGTCCACGAACCAGGCAACGAGACGAGGCGGTCGGCGCAGGGCGGGAGGAGCGAGGGTGTCAGGGTCGTCGTGCGGGGACGTTATTAGAGGACAGCGGCCGTCCAGGCCCGCGTGTGAGAGGCGCCGATCAATCACTCTTGCTCCTGTGCCATTCAATGGACGATTATTGAGCTGACGCGTGCGAGGACGGATGCAATAGTTTCGAGGTCATGACACCTGGCCAATCATGCACATGCACAGAGCCTAACATGACAGGGAGGAGGATCCCTGCCAATCGGGGCTGATGCCTCTTCAATTTTTTTTCTGTCTCAGAGCCTCCAGATCTGGAAGCTGCGGGACCCGCGCGATCTGGATCGAAGAGGCCTCCGGAGCCCGGCCAGATCTGGATTCCAAAGAGGCCTCAGACCCGATCAGCAGGGGTCCCCAAGGAGGATGTCCCGGGCACGAATCCACACGTCGTCGGTAGGAAAGAATGCGACAGTGGTGGGAAAGAGACACGGCCCTGGTCCAGGCGTGAGTGCGCTGGGACTCGGCGGAGGCCCGCCACCGTCTTAGCCTGTGAGTGTGTACTCGAGGCCCAGGTTCAGTATGCTATGTACCAGTCGCAGCGAGTTGAGAAAGCAGGGATCATCAGCGCTGCGCCGGAAGGTAGGAGCAGGACAAGGCCGGATCGGGAAAGAACCCGCCTGCGTGCCCCGCAATCGCTCCACAGGTGCCTCGTTCCGGGGCCATGTCATGCCTCTGCTGCGCACTGACGCTCGAGACTTGTCCTCCGCCCACGACGTCGAGACCAACGAGCATAGACCCGCCGAGATCGTGCGTCATCGCGCTGACGGACGGGCGCCGGCGCCGGAGCTGACGATCCCGAAGGGCCCTCTGAAAGCTCTGCGAATTCTGCAGCCGTGCGTGCATCCCGTCTCTCGCGCTGCGCCCTGCTGAACGCCCGCATACACGCAGATGCTCGCCCCGACACTGCTCGTGCTCTCGCTGCTGTCCAGCGCGCTCGCCGTGGTGAAGGACAGCCTCGCGCTCGGGAGCTCGCTCACCGCGGGCGACGCCTGCAAGCTCTCGTTCCCGAAGACGGGGCGGACGTACGACCTGTGCCCGCTCTTCGGCGCGCACGCGCACACTGTCGGCGAGCTGGCGTGGGAGGAGACCACGCCGCCGACGATCACGCACACCTCGCTGCGGTGGAACTTCGGCGGCCCGCTCGCGCGCCTGAGCGACACGCAGCAGTGCCCGCATGGGACGTGGATCTGCACGACCGTATCGAATCGCCGCATCGTCGACCACGACAGCGTCGCGCCCCGCATCACGAAGCTCGTCCCGATCGCGGGGAAGCTGCTCGCGTCGGACAAGCACCGCAACCACACCGGGCACGAGGACGAGGACGAGATCCCGGCCTCGACGGACGTCGACATCCTCGCGACGATCGAGGAGTCGCAGTGGGGCGAAGAGAAGGGTCCGTCCGCCCGTGCATCCCCGTTCCTGCCTGCACTAACGCCTCCGCAGGCAGGGAGCTGCTCTTCCTCCGCCTGCACGGCGGGATGTACGTCCAGCAGCCGCAGCACGCGCTGATCAGGATGCGCTGCGACCCCGCCGCGCAGGAGCCGACCACGCTGCAGTACCGCACGGGGTGGAACGGCACGCACTGGTTCGACTGGCGCACGCGCCACGCCTGTGCGCTCAACGCGGGCGACGCCAAGCCCGACGACGGCCCGCCGCAGAGCGGCCCGCCCACGGACGACTTCCAGAAGCCCGCGCCCGCCGCCCGCCGCGTGTGGGCGCGCGTCGGGTGGGCGCTCGCCGTGTATGCCTCGTTCCCTTCTTCGTGCCTGCCTGACCACATTGCTGACGCCCCACCGCGCACAGGCTCGCCGCACTCGGCGCGCTCGTCGCGCTATACACGGACCGCCTGCCCGGCGCGAAGCGCGTCTACCCCGCGCTGCGCATGTTCGCGGCCGCGCACCCGCTCGCGCCGCTGTACCGCCGCTTCTCGTTCGGCGCGGGCGAGGCGCGCCTCGTGCGCTGGGCGCGCCGCCGCGCGGGGTACGAGGACGTGTCTGGCGCGACGCTCTTCGACGCCGAGCTGGAGGGCGCGGATGAGTGGGTCAATGGCCGTGGGAGCGCGGAGGGCACGCTCGTCGGCGAGGACGAGATGCGCGCGCCGCTGAGTGCGAGCCCGAGGAAGACGGCGTTCAAGAGCTATGGAACGCGGTGATTGTATGCGGTATGTGGGAGTGGTGATTGTATGTGTGTGCTTTCTATGTTGTACAATAGACGATGTAAATGCGTGCTTTGGGCCTTTGGCTGCCTGCATTTGCTATGAAGAGGCGATACCGCCGTGGAAGCTAGGTATACGTAACGCTAGCCGGTTCAAACCCGACTTTTGTGCGGTCACAGCCAGAGTTTCGTCATGAAAAAAAGACATGGCATGCAAAGCAATGCGGTGCGCGTGAAGATGGAGCTGTGGACGCGAACTGGATGAAGTACAGCAAGTATGATGGCTTGTTCACCAACCACCACCACCATCTCCGCAACTTCATTCATCCGACCCGCTTGGCGCGGAAGACATAGCTTCCTGCCATGGCTATATAAAGCTTGCGGAAGAGATGCTGGGTACGCGGCTTTTATCCTTTCCCACTCATGTTGTCAGCGGCATCCATAGCGTGCGGCGTGGTGCGTATGCCCGATCGCATGGTAGACCGCTGCTGATCCTCTCCGCAGCTCACGCACATCCTGTGCCACTACAGTCCTCCGAGCTCCTTTCCTGCGTTCCTTACGGTTCTCTTCCTACCCCCGGCAGCTCTGACCTATGCTCTTCCGGGCACATCGTTCCCTCTCTCGCTTGGCACGTACCTGATCGCTCTCGGCGCATCGATTACCGGCTACCGGCTCTCGCCCTTCCACACCCTCGCAGCGTATCCCGGCCCGCGCCTGGCTCGCATCTCGCGCTTCTGGGCGACGTACCAGGTTCTCAAGGGCCGGCAGCACGTCCTCTCGCACGCGCTGTTCGCGCGCTACGGCGACGTCGTGCGCACGGGGCCGAACCACCTCCTCATCCGCGACGCGCGCGCCGTCCCCGTCGTCCTCGGCCCGCGCGACCCATGGCCGCGGCACGCGTACTACTCCGCCTCACAGAAGCCCGGGACCGCGGGGAGCCTCCTGTACCAGATCGAGCCCGCCGCGCACAGCACGCGCCGCCGGATCTGGGACCGCGCGTTCACGCCCGGCGCGATCGCGGGGTACGAGCCCGCGGTGCAGGCGCGCGTGCGCACGCTCCTCACGCAGCTCACCGCGCGCGCAGGGCAGACGCTCGATCTCGCGGAGTGGCTCGGGTTCGTTGCGCTGGATATAATGGGTGACTTCGCGTACGGCGGCGCGTTCGACGCGACCGCGCAGGCCGGAGACAAGGAAGGCTTCCACGGTCTTGCGGTCACCGCGCTCCAAGGGATGGAGGCGGCCGGTGCGGTGCCGTGGACGCGCCCGCTCGTGTCGCGTGCGCCGACCAAAGCGAACCGCTTCCTCGACATGGCGACGCGCGTGGTTCGCTCGCGCCGGGCACAGGGCAGCGGCGCGGTGCGCGACCTATTCTTCCACCTCGTGCGTGCGCCATTATTCTATCGTGCAGGCCAGGCCAGGAGCTGACCCGCGGCCGCGGCAGATGGACGAGGACGGGGAGCGGGCGGGGGAGCGGCTCAGCGAAGAAACGCTCGCAATGGAGGCGAGCCTCGCGATCGTCGCGGGCTCGGACACGACGAGCACCGCGCTCGCGAACGCGCTGCACCTCCTGCTCACGCACCCGACGTGCTTCGAGCGCTTGCGCGCGGAGCTCGACGCCGCGGCGCCGCCCGGCGAGGACGTCCCGCCCGCGGCACTGGCGGGCCTGCCGTATCTCCAGGCGGTGCTCAACGAGACGCTGCGCTTGAACCCGGCCGTGCCCAACGGGGTGCAGCGCACGCCGCCACCGGCGGGCGGTCCCGTCGTCGTCGCGGGGCACCTCGTGCCCGTCGGCACGGCCGTGCAGATCCCGACGTGGAGCAGTAGGTCCCTATCTTTCTGTTCTGCCGCAGTCTGGCTGACCATCGCACGACCACAGTCCAGCGCGACCCTCGCTACTTCTCTCCCGATCCGGAGTCTTTCTGGCCCGAGCGCTGGCTGCCGGACGAAGGCCCCAAGCTCGCCGGCGCGGTCTTCGTGCTCAACCAGACCGCGTACATGCCGTTCAGCTACGGCCCGGGCAACTGCGTTGGGCGCGCGCTCGCACAGCACGAGATGCGCACGATTCTCACCGCGCTCGTGCGCCGGTTTGAGTTTCGGTTTGCGGAGGGCTATGTGCCTGCGGAGTGGGAGGCGCAGCAGAGGGATGCGTACATCCTCGTCCGGGGCCAGCTACCCGTTGTACTCAGCGTGCGAGAGTGAGAGCCGTTCAAGAGTTTGGCTTGGTTCACTACCTTAGTACGTAACAATGGCTTACTGTTGATTACTAGTTCTGCGAGGATGGTGATGCGCGACTGTGCAGCGGAAGAGCGGTCCCGGTAACGTGACCGTGATCTCATTTCACTTCCCGATGTCATTCCTCTTCACCGTCGCACTACCTCAACTTTACCATCTCTGGTCTTGGCCTGCGCCAGCTCACTTGGCTCCTGAGTGGATACTCTCCCATGGCTTTCTCACATCTTGCACGGATGGAAATCTAGGTTGTCGGGCTAGTCATTTCGGAATGAACCATGCGCTCCGGTCACATCGGAGGCCCATGGGACCAGACACGGACCGCGATGTGCTCTCCGCCGGCGCCCCGGTTCTCGGGACCTTTCTTTCGTTGAAGGT
Organism: Limonomyces culmigenus; assembly: GCA_002233555.1. Taxonomy (NCBI): domain Eukaryota; kingdom Fungi; phylum Basidiomycota; class Agaricomycetes; order Corticiales; family Corticiaceae; genus Limonomyces; species Limonomyces culmigenus. The sequence goes on along the minus strand of LCTX01000099.1, from coordinate 82,563 downwards.
CTCGTCGAACAGTGGCCTTTCCTCTTCACCACGCTAGACCTGCGCAAGTTGCGCATTCTCGCGCGCTATCACCATCACTGTGCTAGACGTTTTCAATGCGCCTTCACAAGGCATTATATGTCACGACACGGTGAACCGTGATTGAATAGCGTGCGGGAGCCGAGGAGGTGATTGATCCACTGCACGGTCGTCGTCGACGGCGTCGGCACTCGGGCCCGAATGCCCACCGCCTCCGCGGGCTCCCTGCACCACTGCCATTGCGCTGTCCTTGCACTCTCCCCGCACCACTCCGCGCTGGCGGCCTAGCGAATGTCTGATGTTGGCCTTGAGGATGCCCAGCATCAGGACCTCGCGTACTCTGCGGGTGCGTCTTGCTACCATCTGCATCTGTGGCACATCCTCGGATCTGACAAGAGGCATTGCGCAGCTGCCGCGTTCTCGTTCCTCATCTGGGAGTACCTGATCACATTTTCAGACGAGGTCAGCTTCTTGTGGGCGTGCGTACTGTCCCTCGGCTTTCCTGTCTCTGCGCCTGACGCTCCTGCAGAAGCTCGAGGTACTCGCCAATCAAATGGGCGTACGTTTGTCTGCGCTACTTCACGATCGTGGTCACCTTGTTTGTCATTCTCTCTACCCAATTTCTCTGCCCCCTGTCACACCCCCCAACAGAATGGTGCAAGGTTCGGGGAAGGGCGTCGGCGCCTGTGTGAAGTGGGGGCTCTGCCATCCGCCGGCTTGCTCGCGCTGGTACGCATACGAGCTTGCGTCCCTTCAGATCATCATCGCGCTTCAACAGTATCTCATGTCGTCTCGAGGTGAGATCCATAGGTCGCGTCATCACCAGTGTCTAACCACAAGCAGTGTTCGCCCTCTGGGGAGGCGCCCGCAGAGTTGGGCTCAGCCTCAGCGCGGTGCTGGCGCTCGAGCACGCGGTGATGGGCGCCTCCGCAATCCTCGCGTTCCGGAGCGCGGTCTTTGATGACTGGTGCGTTGTCACGCATACGACATCATCCATCGTCGGTATCGGGTGCGTCCGCGGATCCAGTCGTGAGATGGTGCACTCACAGCGAGTGGGCAGACTTCCACCGATCATGTACGATCTGCTCCTCTTTGTGCTGACGATATACCGCGTCCATCATACGTGCGCGAACTGGCGGCACGAGCGTCTCCTCTGGCTGCTGTTCCGCGACGGCACGTGGGCGTTCGCCGTCGTTCTTGGTAAACACTCTGCCACACCCCCTTATTCCGGCCCTTATCCCTGTACAGGCGTCTTCGTCATCAACGGGATCTGCTTTCTTTTCTTCAACGACGGCTCGCTCGCTTCCGTCGCATGGCCGTACGTGTCGCTCTCCATAAACATCTTCCAAACTCTCACATGCACTCCGCTAGATGGCAGCACGCCGCGTCCTCGTTCGCCGCGTGTCGGCTCGTGCTCCAGATGCACCAGGAGGCCGGGCGGATCTCCCCGCCGGTCTCGAGTCTACCAGAGCGCTCCACCGAGCTGCTGGCCCTCTCAAGATACCCGCTCGACTCGTATATCGCCGGTCTGGAGCTGGACTCCCAGGTCCAGTAGGTACCGCTCACCTTCGCACGTTTGTTTGGCATCTGGACCGCATTTGTAGCATAGGATTCGTGCACGCTTTGTTATGCTATCGCCTGCATAATTTACTGCGCTTGAGACACCCAGCAAAGTACATTCAAGGTCTGATGTGTGATACAAGAACATGTAAACGTCTCACACACGCTTGCCTAGAACGACCTGAAGATTGCCTCGGACGAGGATATACGAGTCTTTGAGCTGCCTCGTCCAGTCCGACGGCTCGTATCCGGGGGCAAAGCGCACGTCAAAGCGCCGTACGACGGCCGCGAGGATTGTCCGCATCTCGTGAAGTGCGAGTGCACGGCCGACACAGTTGCCAGGTCCTATATATGTCTGTCAATGGGACATGCAGCCTGGGGAAGCATGGGGCGAACCGTAGTTGAAGGGCATGTACGCGCCCTGGCTGAGCACATACGTCTCGCCACGCGCCTCGGCAATCTTGCGGCCCTCCTCCGTCAGCCAGCGCTCGGGCCAGAAAGCCTCTGGTTTGGGTGAGAAGTAGCGAGGGTCGCGATGGACTGCGAAACGGTCAATGATAAGAAACGCACTACGAGAGATCGATACGTACTGCTCCATGTGGGGATCTGGACACCCGTGCCGACGGGGACAACGTGGCCCGCGACGATGACGGGTCCACCTGCCGGAGGGGGCGTGCGCTGAACACCGTTGGGCACCGCCGGCTGGAGTCTGACGGTCTCGCTGATGACCGCCTGAAGGTACTTCAAGTCGACAAGCTTGTCCGAGTCGATGTCCACATCGTACGCGCCAGGACCGGCGGCAGCATCGACCTCTTCCCGCAGCCGCTGGAAGCAGGCGGGGTGCGTGAGCAGGTAGAAGATGGCGTTCGCGAGAGCGGTGCCAGTCGTGTCCGAGCCTGCGACGATGGCGAGGCTTGCTTCGTTCGCAAGTGTCGGCGCATCCGGCTCTGCCTGAGGTCCTTCGCCGTCTTCGTTCAACTATGATGCACACAGATCAGCACAGATGAATGGATGAAGGATAGATATCTGCTCACCAAGTAGTAGAAGAGGTCACGGACGCGTGCGCCCTCCGCCTTTCGCCTCTGAACCACCTCTCCTGCCATCTTCACGAATCGGCCTGCCCTGGTCGGCATGCGGACGACGAGTGGACGCAGCCACGGCATCGTCCCGACTGTCTCGACAATTCGAAGCGCGGGCATGGCGAGGCTGTGGAAGCCAGACGTGTCCTCCCCGTGAACAGTCGTTTCGAAAGCGCCGTTGTACGCGAAATCAGACATGAAGTCTAACGTAGCATAGCCAAACCACTCCGCGAGGTCTATCGGGGCGTTGACACGGGCGGCGAGTTGTCCGAGGAGGATGTTCACCCGGTTGCGCAACATGGGCTCATACGACTTGACCGCACTCGGCGTGAACGCACGCTCCCAGGCTTTTCTGCGCTTGCCGTGCTCGATCGGATCAACCTGAGAGAGAACGCTTCCGGAAGAGTGGTACGGCAAGGAGACGTTGTACCCTGACGAATGTCGATGAGCAACAGAGCGAGGTGCGAGGTTCGGAGAGGTAAACTCACTCATGTGCCTCGGCCACGGGTTCTTGGCACCTAGGACGACAGGGATAGCATCAACGTTGCGGATGATGAGATGGTTCGGCCCGGTCCGCACAACATCGCCGTAGCGAGCGAAGAGCTCATGCGAGAGTTCATGCTGGCGACCCTGCAAAACGTGACGGGCGGCCCAAACGCGCGTGGTCCGAGCGAGGAGAGGACCAGGATACTTGGCCAGGGGGTGGAATGGTGACAGACGGTACGCGACAGTCGAAGTGGCTAAAGACAGCAGGTAGACCACGAACACGCCTGCGAACGTAACGATAGGCGTAGCATAGACATAGCCGAGAGTGACGGGAGGTAGGAAGAGAAGGAGTGCAATAGTCGGAATGGAGCTTGGAGGACGCTGGTGGCATGCGATGTGGGAGAGCTAAGCGGGCTGTAGATTAGGGTCCGATGTAGTGGCGACTTGACAGGAGTTGACGTACGACACCGCACACTGCAGACGCGACCAGCGGGCTCAGAACTGCCTGCGCGTCCATTGCGAGACGATAATATGGACACGTCCTTGAGATCACTTGTTATAAAGGATTTCGCTGTGGGGAGAGAACATGCGTCACCCCACGAAAGATGTCGACCGGTTCAACGTCGCCGATTGCCGACTACACCCGGTCGCGATCAATCACCGAAACGGGCCGCTGAGCTCATCGTGCTGGTGTCAACTCACAAACTCGTACATTAGGAGGGTAGACCATCGTAAGGTAGATTAGGTGACATGGACCATATGGGAACAACAGAGACAACGTCCTTGCGCCTATCTCGTCAGTCTTCTATCCGATTTGGCGGACGTTAACCGTTGAGGGACTTCGATGGCACCGCTCAGGAACACAGGAGTGACCTCCCGGAAGACAACAATAGCTTCTCGGTCTTCACGAGGAAAGACTTCCGCCAGCCATTGTTTAAGGACCTCATGCGGAGTTGGATGGATATGGAATGATCATAACACTCGTCAGCCCCAGGCAGCCGTCGTACTAGTCTTACATCAGCAAATGACATTTATTGAGTGAGCGCTGTTTACGCACCTGTAGTTTACAATGAGGTGGTTGTCTGTCGCGAAGCTCTTGAACAAGTTGGACACCGTGTCATCCGGCGCTGGAGAGAACGCAAGGTTGATGTAGGTAAAGAGAGGGTCGGACGCCTTCCACCCAAGTTCCTTCCTCAGAAACTGGATGACGGCTTGGAACCGGTTCGACGCTGTGATCTTGTAGAAGTTCTGTTTCATGATCGGAGCGTTTCCGACAGCCTTGAAGCGGACGACAACTAGGTTACAGACTCAGCACAAGTACTTCATGAGTACCGAGAACGATATTAGACGTACTCTTGGAGGGGTCCTTCTTCTTATACGTCTCGAGAGCGTCGACGGCGCTCGCAAACTCGCCCGATGCCAGCGAAGCGCGCCATGCGGTTGGGATGCCAGGAGCGCCCGAGCCCGTTCCACCCGGGCGAACAGTCGCGATATCGGGGTCGATAGTCGACATGAAGTCTCAGAGAGAGCGTTGGCCCAGAGCAAGACTGAGATGGACGGTGGTCAAGGCGCGGCAGCCATGTGGGCTGTGCAGTGCAGCTTGTCCACCTTCCACCACGCTCGTCGCAAACCCCATAGAGGCTCCTCATGAGCTCGCTCACCATCGTCCCGGTCGATGTACTATCACAGCTTCCCCTTATCTGTATCATCTAGACGATTTTCTCGCTTTGGAGGAGAGCTGTCGTCACCTTCGCGCCGCTCTCCAGACATGCGTGCCAGGCGACCTCCTCGACCTCTGCTATCGCTCGCGCACAACCTTCTTCCGCCCGAATCCGCACTTCCTCCTCGCAGCACTTATGCCCGCCATCTGCGAGTACGCGTGCTCGTCCGAGGCGCATCGGATCCAAGTCAAGCGTGCGATCTGGCATGGGTGCGACGGACTGCTCGAGTGGGCATGCGACCAACCCGAGATAGCCATGCACGCAAAATGGAGTATTCGCTCGATCCACGAGCTGTGGGAATGGCGGATGCGTGTTCTCAATCCATTGAGCGATCTCGTGGATCGATGTGTCGGGGTTCAGTGGTACAGTGTCCCAAACTTTTGGGGCGGCGTCGAGGACGCCTATACCATCCAAGCGGAACCGGAGACGCAAGTGTTCCAGCTACAGATGTACGGGGACATGTTCGGCTCGCTCATGAACACGTGCCTTCTCGAAGATCGCAAGAATGATCCCACCCTCGGCCTAGCATTTCGGCTCGACTTCGTCAAGTACCTCCTCCCCGACTGGCTCGTGGGTAGTACCATGCGACACGAATACGCAGACATTTCCAGTACATACGCACCATCGCACACGGACTACTTCGTGGTCAACGACTTGCCTACCACCATCGCACGTCACTCACACATCCACCCACTTCGTGCGGTGCAGACGAAGACCGGCCCATACTCTGAGGACTGTCGGAGCGAAAGCCAGAAATCGCTTCTGCATCTCCTGAAGAGCAGCCCGCTTTGGATGACACTTATGCGCACACTCCGCGCACAATGCGGAGCAGATTTCTGGGCAGCCGCTCCGGAGGAGCGCGACACATGGGGTGTATTCAGAAGAGGCTCAGAGGAAGAGGAGGCCGCCGAGATCCAGCGGGACGCGGAGCAGCTTGTTGCAGACGAAAATCATGCCACCAATGAGGACGGGGAAGCCATCGAAGCCCTCTCAGACGGAGAAGCTGTACTCGAGGACAGCGACGAAGAAGGCAAAGAAGAAGACGAAGACAACGAGGACAACGACGAAGGGGAGGACGAAGACGAAGACGATAGCATTGAAAGCCCGTACGACCAGCCCACGCACTTCATCGCTGCATTACCCGATGAATCGGAAGAGCCGACGCCAATGCGAAATTTGCCCAAGTCGTGGAAGCAGGACATGTGGGAGGCGTGTCCATACGCACTGGGCGGCACATTCCTGGAGATGATGGCGCAGGTCTGGCGGGTGCGCGGACCGGAGGAAACGGAGCTACTCGAACTGCGCCGACATGCGGGCGCCCGACGGATGAAACACAAGTCCGATGACGAGCCTCCGTACGACGCGGACCGCCACGCAGCGCTGCAGGCCAAGGCGGAGGCTGCCCGCGCACATCCGAACATCGCCGAGGTCGGCACAGGATGGGAGACGCTGCGCCGTTGGCACGCGGCGATTGTTGCGCTGGAGCACGAGCCGGCGCGAGTACGGGTGGGAAGGTGTCTGACGCACGATGCCTACCCGGACTTTGCGGGCGACATGCTCGTTGCGACGCGTGACGGGAATGGGATGGGTTGAAGGAAGATGTCTTTGTTAGTGGTCAATCTGAAGATGTCCTTTGGTTGGCAGTTCAGTCTGGCACTCTGAGCGTACTAGCCAGTATGAGCACTTGTTCTGTGCCTTGTCAGAGACGTGAGTGGCGTCAACTGCTCGGTGCACTTTGCTTTCGACCACCACATCGATTCACCGTTCCCTTCGAGCAAAACGCTATCGAGCCCAAACAACTATGGCATTCATCTCATCACTACCGTTAGAGATCCTGCATCAGATCCCGCGCCACCTGCCGCATCTTGACGACTTCCTCGCCCTCGAGTCCACATGTCGTCACCTTCGCGCCGCTCTCCAGACATGCGTGCCAGGCGACCTCCTCGAGCTCTGCTATCGCTCGCGCGCAACCTTCTTCCGCCCGAATCCGCACTTCCTCCTCGCAGCACTTATGCCCGCCATCTGCGAGTACGCATGCTCTTCCGAGGCGTATCGAGTCGAGGTCAAGCGCGCGATCTGGCACGGATGCGATGGCCTGCTTGAGTGGGCCTGCCACACGCCTGAAGTGGCAACGAGCGCGCGCTGGAGCATCCAGTCGATACATGATCTATGGGAGTGGCGGATGCGTGTGCTCAACCCGCTGAGCGACCTGGTGGATCAATGCATTGGTCAGCAATGGAACTTCACGCCGGACTTCTGGAACAGCGGGGTCGAGGACGCGGAGACCATACATGCAGAGGCAGATACGCAGGTGTTCCAACTTCAGATGTACGGCGACATGTTCGGCACACTCATGGACGCGTGTCTACTCCGAAGTCGCACGAATACATGTACCCTCGGCCTTGCGTTTCGTCTCGACTTCGTCAAGTACCTGCTTCCCGATTGGCACGTGCGTAGCTCGTGCGTTTACAGGGACCACCACATATCGAGTGCACGCACACCGTCGCCTACAGACTACTTCGTTGTGCACGACCTGCCGACCACCATGGCTCGCAATTCACATGTCCACCCGCTCCGCGCAGTACAGACCACATTCGGGCCGTACGTAGAGGGGCAGTGGGAGGAGAGCCAAAAGGCACTTCTGCATCTGCTGCAGGACAGCCCGCTTTGGAGAACGCTCGTGCGCATGCTCCGCATACAGTGCGGCGCCGACTTCTCGATCTCACCACCAGACCAGCCCGAAGATGAATATGCCCTGTCTCAGTACGATCCACTCGGGGAGCCTGAGGAGTTCAGATACTCGGTGTTAGATGCAGAGGACAACATGCCCGCACAAGATTCAGACCAAGAAGTTGATCATAAGCAGTATCAGCCTCCGTCTTTGGATACCCAGCCTGTCCAACAACACGAAGAACGGGCTACCATCCTCCTCGAGCTCCATCCCAATGAGCAAATTCAAGTATTCGGCCCGCGCATAGACAACAACGACAGAGGAAGCGCCGAAGAAGAGGACCAAGACGAGGAGGACGAGGAGGACGAAGAGGACGATACCACAAGTGAAGAAAGTACGTTCAGCCCGCCCACACGCTTCACCGCCGCAATTTCAACCACACCGACGAGCCCGCTCCCTTCTAGGCGGGAGTTATGGAGGCAGGACCTGTGGGAGGCGTGTCCATACGTGCTGGGCGGCGTGTTCCTCGAGATGCTGGCTCAAGCGTGGCACGTGTACGGCGCCGAGGAAGTCGAGCTCCTTGAGCTGCGCCGGCGCGCGCGCATCCGCATCCACAAGCTGCGGGGGCAGAAGGTGAAGGCAGAAGAGCTGCCATACAACGGCGCTCGGCATACCATGCTCCAGGCTAGGGCGGACGCTGCCCGCGCATGCCCGAGCTTCATCGAGACCGGAGAGGGGTGGGCAACTCTCAGGCGCTGGCACACGGAGATTGCGGCGATGGAGTGCGAGCCAGCATCTGTGCGGGTTGGCTCGTTAGAGACTCACGAGGAGTATCCGGACTTTGTCGGTGACATGATGGTCGTGGGTGATGGCTATGGTAGAGAATGAAAGAAAACGTACTGAATCTCTTTTGTTACCAAGCATCCGAGAGGCATGCACAATACAACGAGTGGATAAGCACAATGTGGTCGCACTGCAGCTCCAATGAAGCGACCCTCATAGATAATTCGTGTACTAGACAAACCCACTCATCTCCAGGGGAGTATTTTTACCTCAGCGCCGGCCTAGTCCCGCTTCGCCTTTCCATTCCCCGTCTTCCCATGCACCGCGTCCGCCTCCCTCAAACTGCCCAGCAAATCCTTCCCCAGCTGATACACCACCACGCTCGGCACCGCGATCCAGAACCTTTTCCCCATCAGCCCCGCCCTCCCCCGCACGCACGAATGCACGTACCCATTCGGGAGGATCCAGAGCTTAAACAGCGTGGCAAAGTCGTTGTGGCTCGCATTGCACGCCGTCCCGCGGCAGTAGAACTCGGTGAGGCCGTACAGCGCCGTCTTGCTGAGCGTCATCACCGCGCTCGCGAAGCCGACGAGCGGCGCGGCGGACGAGCGCGCGCCGTGCGCGAGGTACAGGTACAGCGCGTTCAGCGCGTTCTCGAGGATGTTCATCGCCGCTGTGTGGTGTCAGGAACGGATGGGAGGGGGCGAGAGGGAGGGGACGGACACTGCGCGTTGGTGAAGCCGTCGCCGCGGTGGTAAGCGATCGGCCCGTATATCTGCATATGTATGCTTCTAGCCGCTGACGAGCGGGGGGCGGAGTGGGCACGCACGTAGTCGACATACTCGTAGAGCTCATACGGCTTCCAGATCCAATGGAGGTCTCCGCCCTTGAACGAGCGCGGCCTGTACCCATCAGCACTCTTCCGTCCACCTATGTGTCCACCACACCCACCGCATGAAACTGCGAGCCCACGCGCTAGTTAGCCTCCCCAGCGCAGTCGAAAGTGCGGAGGCGCGCACCAGTACGCCGCGTCCCAGAAGATGATCGGCAGCGTGATCGCGAACCAGGCCGAGATCCACCAGTGCGGGCGCGACACCATCGCGAAGGCGAGGTGCGGGGACGAGGGAGAGGGAGAGTGCGGGGAAGCGCGGAAGCGTCTCTTGAAGAAGATCGGCGCGCCCGACGTGCCCGGAGGCGCGCCTTCGTTGATGTGATGGTCGTCGCACGAGCGTTGAGGGCAAGCTCGTGCGTCGGGCGCGCCATAGTTTGGGCCCAGTCTCTATACGTACCAGGCAGACGATGGCTCTCACGAAAAAGACAAGAACGGATCCGGATTGAATGCGAATACAAATAGCGACGAGCGGGGAGGAGACAGGCGGGGGAGGGCACGCCGTAAGGGCGGGCCAAATAGCTTGGGGGGAGATCGTCAGGGAGATAAGGATAACGCTGTAGGTAGTTGTGAGCTAGCTTAAGGTACTGCGGAATCAACAACAGCCTACCGGAAGATCGTGAACGAACAAGACACGGCGGCTCAGCGCTTGCGCTTGCTCGCGAGCGTGCCCTCGCCCTCGCCTTCGCCCTCGGGCTCGCCCGTGTGCTCGTCCGAGCTCCCCGACTCGACGCCCGCCATCGCGCTCGGGCCGGGCCCGTCGAGCGCGTCCATGGCCGCGAGGAACGCCTCGCCCTCCTCGTCGCTGAGCACGGGCTCCGCCATCTCCGCGTCGTCTTCCGCTCCTTCATTCTCCGTCTCAGGGCCAGTTGCAGGGCGCTTGGCGCCGGGGCTGGTGCCCTCGAGCGCGTCCGCGTCCGGCTCCTCCCACTCGTCCGCGTCGACCTCGACGTCCGCCTCGAGGTCCGCGAACGTCCGGCACAGCGGGCACACGAACGCGGGGTAGTGCGTGTCGAGCAGGGGCCGCAGGCACTTGTAGTGGAACGCGTGCGAGCACGGCGCGATGAAGAGCGCCTGCTGGATCGTCACTGCGAACAGGCCTGCGGGGGTGTGAGTGGGGGGCTGGTCAGGGCGGTGGAGCGGCAGGTACAGATGCAGCAGTCGGGCAGGCCTGTCTTCGTCGAGAGCTTCTTGCCCGTGTCTTTGGCCTCCTTCGTCTTGGCGAGGTCGGTCGCCAGGCCCTTGAGCTGCTTGAGGGCGTTCGTGCTGTAACATCGTCACTATCGAGTCTTTCCAAGTTGATGGCAGTGTTACTTGAATGCGTTCGCCTGCGCCTGCCACTCGCGCCCGATCTCGACCCGAATCTTGACGCACTTGTAGATATCCTCAGCGCCGCCCTGGTAGTCAACACCGAGTTGGAGCATGTCCCCGTCCTTGAGCTCATGCGGGCGGCTCTCCGCATTCGCGGGGCTCAGGCGGACATGGTTCAGGAACGTCCCGCTCGAGCTCTTCGTGTCGCGGATGAGGAAGCGGCCGCCGGGCTCCGCCCACACCTCCGCGTGCGTGCGCGAGACGACCTTGGACTTGAACGCGAGCTTGTTGCTGCCGAGCGCGTTCGGCGCGTTCGCGGCGCCGCCCGAGCGGTCCGTGAACCGCCCGATCCGCAGCGGCGAGTCGCCCTCTCTGACGTCGCGCGAGATCGCGTCGAAGCGCAGCGCGCGCCGCGAGTCCAGGTGCGGGACGAGCCGGATGCGGTGCGCGGGCGCCGTCCCGACCGCCCCCGCCGCGGCCGGGGCTGGGGCCGTATTCGGGCGGCTGCCACTGCCGGGCACCGCGACGGGGACGGCCGGCACCGGCGGCGGGGGTTGCGGCGACGCGGGCGCGCCCCCGGCGGGCGCGGGCTGGTTGACGGTCCCGGCGGAGCGCCGGCGGCGGAGGATGCCCGAGAACGCGCCGGACGACGAGGCCGAGTGGTTCATCGGCGGCGGTGCCGGTGGCGGGGGGAGCGCGCTCGTCGCGGGGCCTGCAGAGCGAACTATCGTCAGCACAGCCGGATCCAGAGATCGTGCGGGAGGCAGGGCAAGGGCTGACGACGCGCGGTGTATCACACCCCCCGCGCATCACGATGCCAAGCCAGCGCCCTGCGTCGAGCGCATATACTCTCCCGCCCCCTCCCGCACGACGGGCGCACTCACCAAAAGGGTTCGGCGGCTCGACCGGCGGCGGGCTCAGCGGCGGCGCGGTGAGGTGGGAGTTGGAGTGGCGGCGGCCGCGGAGGAAGGAGCCGAGGATGCCGGCCGTGTTCCGGAGCGGCGGCGAGTCCGTCCCGCCCGCGTGGTCCATCGTCGTCGTCGGCGATGGCAAGCTGTTTGGCGCCGCAGCCCCGCCCCAAACACCGCGACCCCGCGGTGGCGTCCGATCCATCGCTCCATCTCTCTCCCTCTCTCCTTTGTCCACCCCTGCAGAATCCCCCTCCTTGTATTATGGTTGCGTTATACAGACTTGATCTGGGCCGATCCCGCGAGCGTCGGGAGCATAACATAACGAGCACCCCATCACCCTACACCTTATCGCCGCCTGACCCGCTTCACGTACGAGCAGTCTCTGCTGCTCTCTCACGACACGCTTCAGCCTCTACGCACCCCAACATAGCTCAGGCCCCGTCCATCAACGCCGTGTCAGAATAAACTACGCAGAAGACCTACTGTCAACTGATGCCGCCGTCACGGTTTCCCCACACATCGCCCGTCCCCAGAATCGTCGGCGGGCTTGCTCAGCGCTCTGTCCACGTCCAGTTCTCCCTGCTCAGCTGCGCGCCTAAACCAAACGTGGACGAGCCCACCCCCCTCCGCCGACGGTTGCTATTGCACCCGAGCTCTGCAGCATCTGCGCGTGATGATTGTCGACCGACGTGGACTGAGCCCTCAGCGCGGCCGCAGTTCTCCAGTCGAACACCGTGCGCATCAAGCTCGTGCTGCGATTCTCAGTCTCTCGACCAAGACGCCCGTGCAGTTATCACTCGTGCGCCTTGCTCAGTGGACGATCTCGGGCTCTTATCAAACTATACCGCTCAACCGCTCGACCGCTCGATGCTCGACGCCCGCCGGGACCGCGATGCGATCAAGCAGGGACAGCTCCGGCGAGGCTGGCGCCGACGCCGCGCTGCACGGGCGCGGGCGCGGGGCTATTCTCGGGTCGCGGGGGAGGCTGTGATGCGGGGGTGGTTTCGGGCTTGAGGACGTTTCGAGCAGAGCGCGTCCGTGCTCCTGATGCAAGCGTTCTGATCGAGTTCAGGCTGCTTGGGCGTCACATATCCGCTCTCGCTGCGGTTAACACGGCATGGGAGGTCGGAGGCACCCATTCACCGCAACTTTTGCTGTAAGATCACAGGTTCTCGTACAGCGTCGGTTGCATGCGACATGACATTGTGGTAGTTTGGAGGCACGACGGACGGAGACCGTGTTTAGGAGATTGGGTATGTATCGGATATGTACCGTATGTTTATGTTCTCGTGATATACAAGGTGTAAACAGCTTCGTCGCTCTCGAATCTGTCTGCCTCTTGCCAGCCTCTTCGGCGGTCGATGACGCACAACTGGACCAGGGTGCGCGCCGCGCGACTCTCATCTCTCACCGCGCACGCGTTTCTGAGCCAGTCGCCTTACCATCTCTGCCTTATGATGCTTGGAACTTTTGCCTTCCGTGATCGCGCTCTTGGAGTACCCGGCTGAGCCTCCGTAGAGGAGCGTGACTGGACCGTCCGCCCGTGGATGGCCTACCAAGACACCTTGCGCTCCAGTTCGCGTCTCTTTGGGTTACTCGTGTGATTGGAGGCGAGCGTTGGATGCTTCGATTTTAGGTGAGTCGTGCCCTATCCTGTCATGGGATCGCAGGTTGAGCCTCACCATATGACTAGCTCGATTCTCCACCGTTCAATGCGGCTGCAGGTTCCCATTTTCAGGCAAGATTCCACAGGACCGTAGAGCACCGAGGCGACTAACCATGATGTAGAGAACTCTTGGAGCTTTGTTCTCGATGTTACTTACCACGTCTTCCCCCTCGGAAGAGCAAGGTGTTGACCGGATCTAATGCGCGACGGCGGCTCTCCACTATCATACGTCCCGCAGTATGTTTTGGCGACGAGGGTAAGCTGAATCCCAACCCAGAGCCTGGCCCGGTGGATGAGAGCCGTCTCCTTCTCCTTTGCGAGCAGATATCTGACGAAGAGCGAAACGACCAACTTCACCCGTATTCCATCACTGCGACTGAGGGGCCGTGCCTCGGACGTCATGGAGGTACGAGTTCTTGCTTCAACTTCGTGAATACGAGGCTGATATCTTTTTCTACATCAGGAGGGTTCCTCGGTCCGTCCTCGCCGCGTAGACTTGTGACGACATCGGTAAGATCTCCATGTTCCGTGCGCACGTACATCGCTCGAGCCATGGTTCTTCGCAGCTGATATCACGTCGATCGTCCCTGCAGATAAAGAGTGAACTTCATTCCAGGGGACCGTCTAGTGACGTCAACCTCAAGGTCTAGGCAACGAACTTTGCTCCATCTGCTCAGGATTCAGGCTGCTCTCGGAGGGAGCTCGCGCACAATCTAGGCCCTCCAACCATTCTCCTCCTCCACCTCCCACTCCTAGTACGGACCGTTCTGGACGGGTCTAGTCTCCAGCTGGGCTTTCATCTCACCGTGTCGGCCGATGAACGCAGTGCTGGCGATGACGCTTCCCACCGCTTTGCGGGGAAGGATGTGGGGCACGGCCTTCTCGACGGCTACGACCTCGTATTGATTTCCGGTCGCGACACCGGGGCTTGCTAATCATGACGTGCGCGTTCGCATGACCCTGCGCGGTCCACTGCACATGCTCGGTCCGACGATGGGTTTTACGTCTGCACGCGGCAGCGTGGTTTGTCCACCGTTGATCTTCCTATTCCTATTGAGTCTCTGATGCACAGGTGTTGCGCTTTCCAGGTCCCAGTGGCTTTCATCTTGCGGCCCATCGGCGTTTCAAACTAGATTCCCTGGCTTGTGGGATTTTCTGCCTCCTTCCGGTTAGCCGCATGGACAGCATGTGCTCACCTCCGCTGCTGTTTTGTCTTATCCGTGGAACTGGAATGGCATGCGATCCTCGATGTCGGCTTGCTTGCACCGCAAATTCGTGCTACGCTCGTCATCCGCATCGCACGAACTCAGATAATTGGACCGCCTGCATTTCATGGAACACATCTCTTACGTCAAAAGTGGTTGTTGCTCTCAGGCTCGTTTTCAACATCTCTGGCTGCTAACCGTCGTTGATTTGAATGTCTACCTCACGCTCATATTCCCAGCGACTAGGTCTGTTCGGACACGAAAGGGTATGGCGTCCCTCAAGGTTTTCGAACGTTGTCATTCATCTCTCACTTCATCTTGTGCCTGTCGGTAGACTGTGTATGAATGGGCGTTCGATGTCAAACATTGGACCACGTCGGTCAAGAGTTCCTGTGACGTCGGGAGCCGTCCAGTCCTTCCCAAAGTGAACCGGGAGCCAAATCACATGGTGTAGCTGCAGGAACACATGACGAGGACGATTACGTGGTTGTTACCCTCTAAGTCTAAAACACCAACCCTGGCGGCGCCATCGTCATCGACGCGCTAAAGCCGTTTTAAGTCAGAGTGGAGCCTCTGCGCGACCAATGTTTCAGAGGCTAACGTATCTTATTCCAAAGACTCAAGCACGATCGTCAAGACACCTGTGAGTACCTTCGCCATCAGAACGACGTGTGTGTGTATTCAAACACCTTCTCACGTGGCCACGCCACACACGTCGTCGCTTTCCCCGCACTCCACGACTCCACCGCGCTCCACATCCCCGCAATTCTGCTGAACGTGTGCACCGGCGATCAAAGGCAGCCGGCGGCGACGATCAGTGTGGAGTGTGCACCGTGCCAGCGGAACCGTCTGGGAGCGTGTCGTGGCACCGTCGTCTCACACGCTCCGGACATGTGCCAGCTCGTTGGTGGCCGCATGACAGGGCGGCTGACCCCAAAGGGCCAAGCTGGCGCAATAATATATCCGAACCAAGAAAAGTCTATTAGGACGTGATCGTAAATTGAGCGGCTCAGGTCTGCATCCGCGGATGAGGAGCGCTGCCGAAAGCGGCAGTCCCTCTGACCTCAAGGGTGCGTTCGCATGGCGACCGACCGAGCGTGACGGTCTGCATCCTGACTGACGGCGGCATGGTTCGGATATGATTGGAGTACGAGTACCCTACATCACGGCAGGAAGGCAAGCATATATCGCAGGTGTGATGGGCGGGCTGCTTGATGCCCCTGCACCAGATGGCAGATGATCACGAGTGTGGAGCCATCATCTGGAGGTCGACAACGAATACACATTCGGATATACTGTCGTTAGAAGCACGGGCTCACCAGAGCGTCGAAAATAAATGTAGCAAGCATACTCAGACAGCGTCTCTGTCGTTAGATACGAGCATACAAGAGTTTGGGGACAGGTTACTAGGAAATTCAGGCAGCCACGCGTTCTCCCATCGACGAGCGTGCATCTAGTACCACCATCATCGTGCAACCACATGTAACAGATGTTGCCAAGGCATGTGCACATAGAGGGTGCCGCACGCGCCCTTCCATCGTCAGCCACCCGCACTCACTAATCGCGATAATCGGTCCTGATCCGCGGACGCAAATGCACGCGCACTGCCTTTATCGCGTCGAAGCACGGCCGTTCATGTGGTGACTGAGGCAGCCGATGGAAGACGCAGCGCTCGGCACGGATCCAACATGAAGGGGCGCATGAAAACACTTGCACACGCTGCGCAGGAACGTGTCCAGGTAGTTGCCGTTCATCTTGCCGACGCGACCGACGGCTGTGTGCTCTGGCGACCCTGCCGAGAGCCGATGCCCTGCGCCCAAGAGTCGAAGTTCGCGATAGTGATCGTATCCGCTAACATCGCACACGCGATCCTTGCACGCTTCAGCCTAGAAGACTCAACTAGTCAAGGTACAAGCGTACAAGCGAGCGTCACCGCGCTCGATCGTCAACCAACAGCCACCCGCGACGTTGATCTCGGATCAGACCCATCAACGCCTGCGCGTCATGATCTTGAGATAAGCAGCGAGCATACGGACATACGAAGGCGGGACCGGGTGTAGCCGAGCTGTTCCGAGTGCGCATTGTAGGCCAGCGTGCTCACTGTTCGCAGCGGACAGACAGGCTGTCCGATGTGAACAGTGAGCACCGTAGTGAGTCGGGCCATCAAAGAACAAAGCGTCGGGTCCCCGTTGGCCGACGCGGACGTGAGAGCCCTGCAGTTCTCGATGCTGAGTCGGCGGCCACTGCAGAATCGCTGCTTTGACAACTGCGTGCCCGACGGAGATGGGAGGTCGGAAGACGCGCGCTCGAGCATCCCTTGACACAGTCATCCAGGGTATTTTCAGCCCATGCCGTAGGCTTTGTCAAGCGAGCCAGTCACAGATTGCATAGCCGCGCGTCTGCACCTGAGCAGGGCCATCCATCGTTGTGCAGAGCCGAGAAGGGGGAGCATGCAGGGAAAGGCACATGAAGATCCACTTCGCTTGCCAACGGCCCCGACCATGTGTGTCGCCAGGAGCACGCGGAGGCGACTGCGAGACGGACCCGGCGACGAGGCGGATGAATAAGCGCAGCGGAAGGATTTGCGCGATGGTTGCGCGGGTGGAAGATGGTCACGGCATCGCTCACGACAGCAGAGCGCGTGTTAAGGGATAACGTTCGGATAATTGCAGGACTGGGCGATCAAGACAGGTGAGACGTCGGATCCTCCCGCATTACACGCGAGAAAGGCAGAGAGGGCAGGCGAGACGCGCTCAGGAGAGGGTTCGAGGGTGGTGGCGCGTGGATTCGCAGGCGATTGCACATTCCTGTTGTTGTTGCGTCACCAGGGCGGGCCTCGGCTCTCGCGAAATAGGCGCGAATCGTCGGCTAGAAGATGGAAGATGTGAAATAAGCGTGCTATTGGACGCGTTGCGTGTTCGGAAAGACCGAAAACGCGGGCATCACACGCGCCCTCACGGGCACGATCACGCACACGCGAGGCCTCTGTACGCGGCGCCGGCGAAAAGCCGGAGGGCGGTTTTGTCGGCGCGCCGTAAGGGCTTGCCTGCAGGACATGCTGCACGCATCTGCGCGCGCGACGAGGCAGAGCTTCTGTGCGTCTGACTCGGGGACTGCAGCTGTCTGACAGAGTTTTGCGGAAAAGCGGTCAGGCAGGAGATGTGCCGTGAGCGCGCAGACAGATGCTTCGCCCGATCCGACCTACGCCGGCCCGGGCCCCGGGTGGTTCGGACTCAAACGCGGCCTGGGCCCGCGGGTATGCTACACCCTCCTTCCTCGGACATAAAAAGGCGCGGGCGGACACCGGCAGACACCCAACCTCCACGCCCCGGTGTGCACGCCCTCCACTCTCAGTCGTCCTCCGTCACCACTACCTCCCGCCATCCACCTTTTGCAATGGCCACTCGTCCTCCCACCCGCGAGCAGCTCATGTCGCTCCCGAGCCTCTCTGCCAACCTTTCCGAGCTCCCGAATGCGACGTCATTCAATGGCTTGCACATGCACGCCAACTTCACCACGACCATTCAACACACCGCGCAGTCCGCAGTCAAGGTACGCTACCTTACTTCTGCGATCGTCTTTGTTCTCATGCTGACATCACCTTTTAGCTGCAGCGCTCTCTCCAGATGAACGCACAGCGCGGCGGCCCCGCACAGCCCCTCCCCGCTGCCCGCCCTGCCCGCCCCGCCGCACCTGCACCCGTACGTGTTCGTTCTCCTGCTTGTCTCCGCCTGTCGCTTACGATCATCTGCAGACACCTGAAGATGATGAGGAGGAACCGCAACCGATCACTATGCGCAAGAAGAAGAAGTTCAGCTGCTGAACTCTTCATCTCCTGCCCATCTCGCATGTTCTCTCGTGTTTGTGTTCGCGCCCTCTGTCTCTCATCGCTTGCATCTCGTGCCGCTGGTATCCCATCGCATCTCTCCATGTCTTACGCTGTCCATCGCTTCCTTTACCTTATTCCCATGTATAGACTGTTGTGCGTTCAAAATTGTATATTTTCTTCTTCTTCCGCACACTACCCATCGATCGTGTTTTGCTCGACTACGCCGCTTAGAGCCTGAGCTCCCGAGTAAAGCCCGCTCGCCTTGCGCGGGTCCTTGCTCAATATCCGTGACGATCATCTTCGTGCGAGTCCTCCCGCGGTCGCCCCGCACGCACTGTCCGGGACGCGGGTCGCGATGGCAACTCCTCCGACCGCCGACGCCGACGAGCTGTCCATGACACCCGCGGGCGTCCGCCGCCGCCACCACCCCGTGTTGCTCGGGCGCGTCATTCAATGGGCACGGGCATGCGGGGTAAGTAGAGCATGACCCAGACGGGCCTCGTCAGTATCTCCGCTAGCAGCCTACACGTATGCACCGAAAAGGACGCGAGTAGTGTGCATTCGTCGTGCAGTCGCCGTCGATGAAATCCATGCCAGGAGATCACGCGGAGGCGGCGGCGCCGGAGGCGTCCGCGTGTGAGTTCATCTCCACACATGAATATGCGTTCTCGACAATATTGCCCATTATTCTCCCTCTGCGTGCCAGATAATAATGCGTGACTTGCTCTCCACAGACGACGTCCTCCGACGTGGATCAGAGCAAGCCTTCAGAGCAACACTCGCAGCCGGCCGCAGACCGATGATGAGATCACTGATCGCTCTTCACTCATCTCCGTGAAGGTTCGATCCGATGATGGCACTCCCTGTACTAGCACTCTCGGTGGCTGGCAAGGCAAGCTAGCAGACGCTGGTGCGCATGGTGCGCGTCGCTATCGTGCTGCAACGAGGACGCGTTATCGCAACCCTTGGGCCTGATCGCTCATGGGTCGGACCGGACATGAGCAGCGTGGCCGACATCATCGATCCCTCTGCCATCTCCGACGCTGACATGGTACCAACGAGGTTTCTCCAGGTTATACATCTGCATCAGATCCAAAGGGCACGGACCCTCGTTTCGAGGACGCGCGACTCGGAGTGAGACTACTATCGCCAAAGACCGCAAGTCATGCCAGGCACCCGCCCGCAAAGGAGGAAGGAAAGGGAGAAGCGCAGCGCGAAATGACGGCACCGTTGACGCGTTCGCGTCACCCGCTCTGCCCTCTGCCCTCTGCCTCTGCCCTCTCTGGCATGCCGAACCCAGCCGCCGCTCTCACACCCGCGCAAATCTCTGCGTCTCTGCCGACCCTAGCCTCGCTCGCTCCCGCTCTCCGCCGCCCTCGGGCCACGTGTAGGCCGCTGCTGGCTCACACACTCTTTCGTCAACCGCCAGCGTGCCTCGAGGCGCTTCTCGTCGCTTTGCGGTTGCCTCGTGGACTGCTACACTCGAACGTTCAGGGATGACGGCATGTCCTGCGCTACCTGCTGCCTCGGGGTTACTGCGCTTTGCAAAATGGTTGTCCACGTCCAATAGTTCAGCTCCTGTCAATAGTATTTGCTCGCAAACATCGTGCGTCATGAGTACGAGGCGTGTCGCCGGTCGAAGCCGCTGCGCTCGACGCATGCCCGGCCTTCTTCCTCCCACATCGGGATGCCCCGTCCCTTATGGCACTGGCCAAGCGCGAGTACCCAAAGCTGAGCGCTGAACGCTGAGCACGGCGCCGGAGGTGCTATGCTCGTCGCTCGTCACGACACCTACTCATCCGCGCTTCGAGTTTTGATCTACACACTCAGGTGCGCCTGCAAGAGATCGCACAGTGTCAAAGCGCGTACCAGATTTGTAGATGAGGGCAACAGTAGGATTGAATTTGAGCATCAAGACAAACATGCTCGAGGGGTGGTTCAAAGACTAAGTATGGATATCATTAGGGTAGTGCACAGGGAGAATACCAGCTGGAGGATGAGGAAGACAAGGAG
Source organism: Limonomyces culmigenus (assembly GCA_002233555.1). Classification (NCBI taxonomy): domain Eukaryota; kingdom Fungi; phylum Basidiomycota; class Agaricomycetes; order Corticiales; family Corticiaceae; genus Limonomyces; species Limonomyces culmigenus. The sequence continues at coordinate 62,421 of LCTX01000099.1, read as the reverse complement.
GTCTACAATCAGCGCAAAGGGAGCGGATGCGTACATGGCGCTGTGCTCGACATCAGTGTCGTGCGCGATCTCTTGCAGGCGTGCCCAAGTGCGCACCTGAGCGTAAATCATGTCGTCCGGCCGCTGTGCCGACGTCTCCGCGATGCACCAAACAGACGCGATCTTGGACGGCGGGGGTATGGGCGCGGACACGAGCGCGCGGACGGTGCGGAGGATCGTGCCCGTCGCCGCCATGTCCGCCTTCATGATCGTGGCCGTCGTGAGCGAGAGTCCGCCCGTGTCATACTCAGTGCCTCTGCCGGCTCGTGACGAGCGATGGGAACGACGCCGTGCTCAATGTCGAGTAGACATGTCGCGTGCAGCCACGAGGAGACCGGGCAGCTCAAAGCGGGAGGAAGCAGGCCGGGCACGCGTCGAGCGCAGCGGCTTCGACCGGCGACACGCCTCGTACTCATGACGCACGATGTTTGCGAGCAAATACTATTGACAGGAGCTGAACTATTGGACGTGGACAACCATTTTGCAAAGCGCAGTACGTCTCCCGCCTGCCACCTGCTAAGAACGGGGTGCATCTGTGCTCGTGTCGATGGCGCATCATCGGACGAAACCTATCAGCCAACCAGCTCGTCATCAGAGCATCCAGTAGTGACATTTCTGCCGGAACGCCTGTGATTCGACCCCGCGTCTGGGCTACTGTCCTCTTTCCAGGAGTTCGAGTCTCCGGCGGATACACGAGCCCTCGGAAAGTGGACAGCTGACTCTGTTGTCGTGACCTTACGGATGTTGTGGAACGCGTGACTTCCCCTTGTGGTCTCTACGTCCTGCTGTGCTAGAGTACTACGCCCGGTGTTCTACCGCGCACGCAATGCATGTGTCGATGCCGAGCGCTCGGCATTACCTGAATGATCGGAATCTTTCATGAGCTAGTCTGGCCACCGCGCGCCGACGAGCTCGGCGTGACGGCAATGCCAAGGCATCCTTGTGGCTGCTGGAAGATGCACAGAGCCTAAACTGGGATAAGCCTCGGCGCGCCGACAACCGTGCGAATCCCGCGTGCAGAACTCGCCTGCCGGCATGCACAGCGCTCGCTCGTCGTCCAGAAGCCTGTGCCGATGTGCCGACGGCGGGCGCACCTTGCGGCGCACGGCCGGTAGAGGCCACCCGGCGGGCCCGCGCCGCCCTCCGCGCCGCCGCCGCACAAGTCTATCCGCGCCAAGGGATCGACGGGCGCGCCGCCGGCTCAACGCTAACTGTGGGTTGGGCCCTGTTCTCAAAGCCTGGCCCTTCTGATCGTCATTCTGACAAGAAAAAATGTTTTAGATCACGTTTTTGCCCGCCGTTTGCAGTACTCGCTTCCTGCTCAACCAGACATTGCCCCGAGCGTTCCTGCCTGAGCAGTGTGATAAGATATACGTACTCATGCGCGAGCAGTGACTTCAGGGGTTATCTGATCTCCCTTCTTCTTTACCTCCGATGAGATGCTAGCGCAAGATATCGGGCGGACGACAATGAGCAGCATTGGATTACGTCTCTGCTCTCTCCGGTCGGCGACGTGCTCTAAGTCGACTTGGCATAGCGACTTCCCTCCGACAGTCGTGGAATATCTGAGGCATCCATGTTATCTACGCGCACCGAATCCGACAGATGATGATATCAAAACAGCAACAATTGTTGTCAGCGTCTGGGGGTTTTTTTTTTTTTGACAAGAACTCGTGAGATCTCGTCACATTCACGTGTCGTATCTGCGTCCAGTTTCTGCAGCATCGGAGGCAGGGATGCCAAACAATCACAGCTCATAATGCACTGGCAGCATCCGCTGTGTCGCTTCCACCAAGAGGTTCTGCAAGAGAGCTCAAGACCGGTATCACATTGAAGACATGACACTTAGGTAGGTGGCCGCATTCATGCACACCCGGACATAGGCATCGCTTTGGCTTGTGCATTCGCATCTGCGCAACTACATCATACACTCATCGAGACTAGGGGCATGAATACATCCTCAGGCCCATAACACGGTCCGTGCTGTGTCTATCTCGTGCACAGTTACATCCGATCATGTTTAAGCTCACGTGTGAGAGATCGAGCTTCGAGCCTGAGGTTTACGGCAAAGACGTTCAACCGCAGCGAGGCCGGAGGTCTGATCTTTCACTGTGCGAGGCTCGAGCATCAGCTCGGTTTCGGAGGCCGTGGACCGCATTCAGGCTTGGGCAGGCATGCATGTGAGACAGTTTGCCAGCATCATCTTCACGTCGACCATACACGGTGGGGAAGGGCCGGTATTAGACACTGGAGGTCTGTGGGCTGGCCACACGTTGACGAGGATGGCCGATGAGGTCCGGCTGGAGAATGCTGACTGGCCTGCGTATACTCTTGCGGAATGACTCGCACTTCAGGAGTATAGGGATGGGAGATGGTCGCTGGTTCCCTTCAATGTTTATGTGGACGATGTCATGACACAATCAACGCGACACGGCGAGCAAGCGGGTGCCAGTAAACACAGCAGCAGATGTGAATGAAGGCTCGGGTATCCGCACACAAGGTCACACACGCGCGCGCACGTCGTGCACGGCCTTCATGCACCCGAGCTTGGCGAGGATATGGAGGAAACGCGGGTGGCTCCAGCGATATAGAGCGTGAGCGCGAGCGGCGATCGATGGGTCGTGGAGAGGCGTGTGCGGGTGCGCTGGGCGGAGAGGCGTGAAGAGCTCCGGTCAAGCTCCCACACAGGCATTGCGCTCTATGAATGTGCGTAGGTCCACATGAGGGAAAGACAATGTTGGTGCGAGGTAAGAGGACAAGCCGCGCCGGCCCGGACGTCCCGACGCGCGTCATGCTTCGTCCCCTCCGCTCACCCCGCGCATTCTCGACCGCGTCGCCCGCGCAGCACAACCCGCTCGTGCGCACCTGCTCATACACATACACGCGTGCCTAACGCTGCGCAGGGCCTGCCGCGCCGCGCGCCGGCGGCCGCCCCGGGCAAGCGCGCGATCCCGCACGTGAAGCGCGTGCTCGCGGTCGCGTCGGGCAAGGGCGGCGTCGGCAAGAGCACCACCGCCGGTCCGTGCTCTGTATGCGTGTAGAACGCGGGCTGAGGAGGGGACAGTGAGCCTGGCGCTGGCGCTCGCGATGCATCGGCGCGGCGCGCGCGTCGGCCTGCTCGACCTCGACATCTTCGGGCCGTCCGTGCCGCGGCTCATGGGCCTCGCCGGCGCGGATGAGCCGCTCCTCACCCCCGGTGCGCTGCACACAGGGTGCATTTATGCGAGCTGACTGACTAACGCGTGGGGCAGCCGGCGCGCTGGTCCCGCTCGCGAACCACGGGCTCGCGTGCATGAGCATGGGCTTCCTCCTCCCCCAGCCGAAGACAGGCGACGAGGAGGCGGACACGCCCGTGGTGTGGCGCGGGCTGATGGTCCAGAAGGCCGTGCAGCAGCTCCTGCTCGACGTCGACTGGCGCGACGGCGCGGGCGGCGCCTGTGCGTACTACCCATTCTTTCAAGACGCGCGGCTGACGGGGCGGTAGCGCCCGGGGCGGGGCTCGACCTCCTCGTCGTGGACATGCCGCCCGGCACGGGCGACGTCCCGCTCACGCTCGGCCAGCTCGTGCACGTCCACGGTAGGCCGCCCACCCGTCCCCTCTCCGCACTGCCGCTGACCACGCATCACGCAGGCTCCGTGATAGTGTCGACGCCGCAGTCCGTCGCGCTCGACGACGTCCGCAAGGGCCTCGCGACCTTCTCCAAGCTCTCCATCCCCGTCCGTCTTCCCTCCCCCGTCCCTTCCCCTGCTAACACGCACGCAGCTGACCGGCCTGCTCCTGAACACGGCCCACACGTACTGCCCGGCCTGCAGCGCGCCGCACGCGCTCTTCGGGAGCGCGGAGCCGTTCCTCGCGCTCGCAAGGCGACGGGGCCTGCCCGTGCTCGGGCAGCTCCCGCTCGTCAGGGCGGTGGGCGAGGCGAGCGATAGGGGCGTGCCGTATGCGCTGTGGCGCCGTGGAGAAGGCAGGATCGAGGGCGAGGGCGAGAGGAGGGCGGATGAGGAGTGGGTTGATGTGATGGGCAAGGTGGCGGGGCAGGTGTGGGAGAGCCTCGACGGGGCGAAGGAGGTGTGAAGTGGTGCTGCATGATGTAGATGCTTATGAACAGGGTGTGGTTGCTGGTTCACGTCAAAAGTCACTTCTGAGATACCTGGCGGTCTATACCCAGATGTGTGGGCACTACTGAGGTCTGAGTCCTGAGGAGGGAACGCGTTAGAACTTTGCACGTGACCGTGTCTGACATCGCGCCTTCTTGTGTCTTTCTCTTTCCCCGCACCGCCAACTCGTCTCTCGGACCATCCAGCGCCCGATTCTCTCTTTCCACGGACAAAGACACAGATGCTGCATATCGTGTCCGTGCGGAACGTGACGCGGGCCACGACCCGCCGCGCCGAGGACACAAGAGCCGGCTGATAAACTCCGCCGCGCAACCCCCCTTTCCTCATCCCACCATGACCTGCACGCCCCCGCTCAGCAGCAGCGGCAGCACTACCGAGCCCGACGCGCCCCTACCCCCGCCCGCGCGCACACTCCGGCGGCAGACCCGGCGGCTCCCGCCGCGCGCGCTGCCCACGCCGCCGCCGACGCCGATCCCGTTCCCGCGGCTCCCGCCCCCGGAGCGCCCGCCGCGGCCGCGGCGCTTCCCGTTCCTCGTGCCGCGCGCGCACGACGAGCCCGCGTCGAGCGAGGACGACGAGGTCGACGCGGAAGGCAGCGCGTACTACACGCGCGAGCTGCGCAAGGCGCAGCGCGGCGTGTACGTCTATGTGCGCGTGCTGCGCCTGCGCGAGGACCGCCAGCGCGTCGTGGGCCGCCGGAGCTGGGCGGTCGAGGGGACATAGGGGCCTGCTTACATGCGCGCGACCAAAATTGCTTGATGTAATTGCCCCTGTATAAACACTGCATACATGCCATCCTGCTTCACGTCCGCCCGCGAGGATCGCGCGTGAGAACGTACATGTCGCCGGCGAGGTCGGGGAAGCCTTCGTGCGTCACGCACGAGCCGATCTGCACGCGCGCCGGCTCCCGCTCCATCGCGGCGATGGCGGCGTGCCAGCGCCGGAGCGTGTCCCACCCTGTGCCTGTCTCAACGAGATCTGGGTGCGCGCGCGCGATCGTGGCCCGTGCCTGGAGCGCGGCGTGCCGAGCCAGATCGTACGGCTCGTCATCGTCGTCACTGCGGCCCCCGCGCTCCTGTTGGCGCTGCAGTCGGCGCTGCGTGAGCAGCTCGACCTCCTCCGTCCCGCGCACGCGCCAGATTTGGACCATCATCTCGAGAAAGTCGCGCCCGAGGGCGTAGGGGCATGCGCGCCAGAGCTCCTGCTTCCACTTTGCTGTATGATCCGATGGTTCCTCGAGCTCGGGGGCCGAGCCAGCTGGTGAAGGAAGGACCACCACCACTGGGAGAGGTGATGGAGGGGCCGACACATCTGGTTCACTGGCGCCGTCATCCTCCACCTCCTCGTCTTCAGGTGCCATGCATGATTCATGATGCGTCGGGGCAAGTATTCCGGGATCTTGGCGGCCATACCCGGCGGGCGGAGACGCGCAAAAGTCCGAGCCACATCGCGCGCGAAGGGTGTCTACAAGCACCGCCCACAGCGGGCTGTACCGCGTGAGGTGCAGTAGCGCGGTCTGGCTGCGCTCCTGGTGGCTCGCCGCGTCATAGGGCCCGAACTCCATCTGAACCGCCGCGAGCGGGTGCGCGATCGCTTGCCTTATCTTAGCAGGGATACCCTGCGCGACGAAGAAGTCCGTCGGCGAGGGTGCGCGCGCACACGCAATTGGCTCCGGGCCGCTACGCAGCGTGTGCGGGACTGTGTCCAGCCAGTCTGGCAGGAGGTACTTGACAAAGTCGAGGCGAAACGCCAGGCCGAGCGCGGGGCCGTCCGGATCCGCGCGGAGATACGGATCCATGAGCAGGCCGAACATGTCGCCGTACATCTGCAGCTCGAACAACTGCCGCTCGGGCTCGGCCGCGAGCGTCGACGCGTCCTCGGCGCCGCCGTCCCAGAAGTCCGGCGTGCCGTTCCACGCTCGGCCGATGCACCGGTCTACAAGCGCACTCAGCGGGTTCAGCACGCGCATCCGGCGCGCCCAGAGCGCGTGGTTGGACCGCACGCTCCAGTGCGCGTGCACCGCCACTTCGGGCGTGTGGCAGGCCCAGGCGAGCAGCGCGTCGCACCCCTGCCAGATTGTGCGCTTGACCTCGACCCGGTGCACCTCGGACGAGCAGGCGTACTGGCGGATGGCGGGGATCAGCGCTGCGAGGAGGAAGTGCGGGTCTGGCCGGAAGAAGGTCGCGCGCGAGCGGTAGCAGAGCGCGAGGAGGTCGCCCGGCGCGCATGTTTGGAGGCCTGTGCGAAGGTGGCGGCACGTGGACTCGAGGGCGAGAAAGTCGTCGAGGTGCGGCAGGTGGCATGGGATCTGATGCAGAATCTCCAGCGGGAGTGATGTGAAGGAAGCCATAGTCGGCTGAGCTCGATAGTATCTTGCTCAAAGGGGACAGTCAATCGATGTGGTGGTCAAAAGCAAAGAGAGCACCAAGCAGTTGACGCCACTCACATCTGGTCTTGCGTGTGACAACGCAGAGAATAAGTACTCGTACTGACTAATACACTTCCCAAGCGGCGTGGTACCACTACCGAGGAGCGCAATGGGTCGGAGGTGTGTTTTGTTTCACTGGCGTGGGATCTGGCCCACTTGTGCGCAAGCCTCGATCCGAACGGTTGATTGTTCTGATCAGGCTTCCTACCTAATAAGTTGATCACAGATGTCAGTCGCCGAGACCGAGCACATTCCCACAGGTGTGATCATACGTGGTTCGGGTCTACATGTATCACAGTGGAGAGCTTTGCGAGTCACGTCTCATGAACTCGGCTGTAACTTCTGCCTCCCATTCTGCTTCTGTCTTCTGGTACAGCCCTGAGCAGCATGATTTGAGCGTGAACGCAAGTGGAGAGCACAGCTTCAACCCACGGAGAGTCGCAAGCTCATATTCTGTTTGAGCTTCAAGCCTTCCAACAATGAAGGGAGGTAGCCCTTCCTCGGAATTAGCCGGATCCTTGGGGTCGCGGTTAAGGAGATCTCCCTTTGCGAGGTTATACTGTAGGCAAAGGCGCCGCAGAGGCTCACAAACCAAGCGATGTGAAGCAACTGGATGACTCCACGCGACCTTCTGGCAGGTCCGGCTGCAGTATACTACTCGGCGACAGTGGCTGCATTGCTTGAAAGGTAGCCCATCGAACATAGTCTTCTCGTATAGTCTACCATGGGCCTGCGGCCCAGAGGACAATAAATTGATTAAATCAAACATAGTCTTCTCACAATCCGGCGAGGCGCAATGCACCGCGTTGTTTAGCAAAGTCAGGGCTCGAGGAAGCTCCTGCCATGTATATGGCTCAAGATCAATGGCTGACGTAGCCATGGGACGGAGCTGGGCCGGCAGACTTGCAGATTTCCGGAGGCGAGGAAAGTCCCTGAGTAGCTGATAGACACAAGAAATTAGATGTTCGGATATTCGCAAAAACCCGGCGTTATTGGAGAAGGCTTGAGTACGTTGAGAGATAGGGCTCAGATGTGTGGTGATATGGCCAAGGGCATCGAGGAGCTCAGGCCCATGTGCCTTTGTGAACTTCATCCGACGCGGGACGTCTCCGTGTGTGAGACTCAGATCGATCATGAGGCCTATGCAGATGTCGATCTCTCCCATAGGAAAATCGTCGTGTACGAATGAGCTTGGAAGTTGCTGGAAAGCCTGGCGGATATCGTTCAAGGTGGATACAATCCCTGAGCTGATAAGTGCGGGGGAAGTGATCATGTATGGATATGCGAGAGTGCCTGTAACGCTAAATGTGCCGCGAAGGATCTGCAGCAGTTACAATCTGAGGTTTACACTGGCACCATGCTTCATCCAAGACACGATGCCCCGTAGCGCGAGATGTCCGGATTGGTGAAGCAACGACTGGCCGTTCGTGTGATCTTCAGATCGGTTCTCTGCAAGAGAGCATCGACAAGTGAAAGCACGTAGCTTCTGCGTTTCTACTGCACAGCGAGGAGTTGATATCCACTCAAGGCACTCGCTCAAGAGAGCTCTGGTCAACCACTGACGTAGTCCTTGCCCCTCGTCCTTTACAAACGCTCCGTCGTGCGAGAGTATGCCACACATTTGCGATAATAGGGGCAGCATGCACGTTTCCGAGGTCGCATTGGCAAAAGTCCCAATGCAGTCTTTCAGTGATGCAAGTAGCCAAAGATCTGAGGTCATAGCGAAAAGGTCCTTTTGCTGGGGTCTGACGCGAGATGGGTTGAGACGCGATAAGTAAGACGAAGAGATGGACATTTGGCGCCCGTGACGTCGACCTAGAGATCCGGCCGAAGTCACGCCTCGCCTGCTTTGTACCATACACAAAGCGCTATCCTGGAGAGAAAGAGGGGAAAGGGAGTGCCACGGCGATCAGATCGCTTTAAATCGGCAAGTGCGGGAGAGGTGATCATGTACAGAGATGGCGACGCGAAGTGTGGGACCGCAAAGGATCTGCAGAGGGTAGCACGATGAAACCGTGCTACTGAAGCTTCACTTATGGGAGTAGTGAAAGTAGGAAGAACGTGATATTATGAGCTACGGTCTCGTATGTCTTTATACAAAAAAGACCGCGGCCATTGCCGCCGTCCATCCGACTGCGCTGATCGTCGTGCGAATGGCGTTAACAGTGCGCCAGCTGTCTAGCTTCGCAAACAAGTCGCGCGACGCCTCTTGCGACGCAAGCTCAGGTGATGAGACAGAGCCGGACCGAGTCTCAGCGGCGCGAAGAGTGGCCTTGAGCTGCTTGTTGATGGGCATGACTATTGATGGGTATAAGCATGGCCTTAGGGTGGGTCATGGGTGGATGGTACGCACTGATGGCCATCGTAAACGCGGGAACCGCGGCAAAGGAAGCGGCAGCAATCATCAGGAGGGTACGAAGTTGGTCCTGTGTCTTGTCCGCTGTGTACAGAGCGCCGAGGAAGGACAACAAGGAGACGCCAGCTCTCACTGAGAAGTGGGCCCTATGTGGTTGCTCAGTCGTGCCCGTATATCTCAGGAGCTACAACGGTAGAACGTACAGGCCGGTATCATATGTGTGCTCCCACAGCTGGAGCGCCTGCGCGGGACGGATTCCGAAGCGTTCGCGCTTGGGCGACTGGATGGTAGTCATAGGGCCCATTTGGATCATGGCGACATTTCCGAAGAAGAACGAAGAGGAGGCGGCGAGCCCAAGGCTGAGGGCGACAGTGTGCAGTGTGGGTAGAGACATGTTGTGATGAGAGTTCTGGATGCAGGCCCGCCGCTATATAGCGGGATTGCGGTCACCCGTCTCGGAGAGGTGACGCGTAGCACTGGCCAGGAAGTCATGATGCATAAGTGATCCGTGCATGCTCAGGGTGGTGTTGCCGTGCAGATTACTCGTCCTGCAGTTGTCGAACTGTGGTGTGCCGGGCGTCGCGGTGGACGCGCGGACGGCAAGGGACGCCACGCTGACCTAGTGGCGTAAAACTGCTTACGTGGTTGGTCCGAACACTGCCGCTGACCACTTGCACTTGACTTGCACGCTTAGAATTACATTTTTGTACCATACACAAAGTCCCATTCTGGAGAAAACGAAAGACAGGGAGTGTCAGGGCGGTCAGACCACATCGGGCTTGCCAACTTCCTCGTGGTGCGACCACCGCGGGTCGATGCCGGGCTGTGCGTCCGACACCGTGTCGCACTCATGCATGACCGAGATCTGAAGCTGATGCATAGGCTTGGCGTCCGCCGACGCCGGGCGGCCGCCGCGGAGGCGCCCGAACACCCCCGCGAGCCCGCGCGTCGGGGGCGGCGTGAGTGCGTCGGCGGGCGCGGCGAGGAACTGGCGCGCGAACGTAGGCGTGGTGGGCGTGGTGGGGAGCGCCGTTTTCGAGCTGTCGGCCGGGCCGGGCTTGAAGACGAGGGCAGCGGGCTTGCGCTCTGCGTGCGAGCGCTCGGACTCGTCGCGGTCCTTGCCGGCGGTGACCCAGAAGAGCGCGAGCGCGTTCACGACGACGTCCGTGCCGCAGCTACCGAGACACACCCAGCCGCGCTGCTCGCCGTGCATGAGCGTGAGGATGAGCATGTTGGCCGTGCTCGTGAGGAGCGCGACGAGCGCGGCGAGCGTCGTGCGCACGGCGATCCCGCGCACGCGCGGGCTCAGGTTCGTGTTGCGCGCGAGCGGGACGATGAAGAGCGTCGTGAGGAGCACGTTCGTGAACCTGCGCGCAGCTGTCAGCGGGGGGCGCGGGGTCCGCATCAGGAGAGAGATACGCACAGGTCGTAGCCGAGCAGCGGGATCGACGCGAGGTGCGCGAGACCAATCATACACGTCCCGTCCTCGCGGACGCGGGCGATGCGTCCGATGAACAGCAGCACGATGATCACGACGTATCCGCACGCAACCGCGAACGCGAGGCGGTACACTGGCGAAGAGGCCCGGCGCGCGCCGGCCATGGGCGCCCACACGATGTGCATCTTCTCCACGAGGAAGAAGTAGATGAGCGCCTTGGACGACGCGTAGAAGACAATGCAAGCGTAGATCGCGAGCGAGCAGATCTCGGGCGACGAGTCGAGTCCCGCGCCGAAGATGACCATACCGCCTGCGGAGGCATTAGTACTCATGCATCTTCCTCCGGCAGCTTGCAGTGCGCACCGATAAACAGGAAGAGCCACGAGTCGAGGAAGACGAGGAGGATGAGCAGGCGTGCGGGCGAGAGCTGCGCGAGGCCCGCGGCGGACGTCAGGCGCTCGACTGCCACGCGACGGGACACGCAGTGCGCGAGAATAGACACGCCTGTGCGCAAGCGCGTGAGCAGGGAGCATGTCCGGAACCCTCGTCGGACGTACCGGCGAAGTGCACGAACGCGCTGAGCACACGCATGCTGACGCTGGGGAACGTTGCCTGCATCTGCATCTTGGGCGAGGAGGAGGAGGGGAGGGATAGGGAGGAGAAGAGGAGACTGGATGAGAAGTGAAAGCATCCAGGTGCTGCTTATATGCGTCACAAGTTAGGCGTGCAAGCACGTCCGCGATGTCGATCACCGTCCGCGGCTGTGCATCGGTCGACGTTGAATGCCCCCTTGCCATTTAGCGCCCCGTCCGAACGCCCCCTATGTGTCCATGACGCCCGATCGAGCACATTCAAGAGCGCCTCGATCGCGAATGAGTCGGGGCCGTGCTCGTCTTCTGCCTTCAGGGGCTCGAAGACCACAGATGCCACGGGCTGCATGTGTATGTGCAGGGAGGGAGATGGACGGTCGAGTCCTTGAAAGTGGAGGCACTGCGTGATGATACACAAGCTTTTGCATTCCAGAGGTGCTTGTTCGTCGATGAGACAGGCCGGAATATCGTGGTGGAAAAAAGTCTGGATCGATGGAAGTGATGATGGCGCCATGGTGTTGTTTTCGGCCCACAGTCGTCCACCACGCACCCACTACGAGCATGGAAGAAGTGTGGGATTCGTCCATGGCTGATTCAGCGACCTTGAAGTGGGCTCGGAAGGAGGAAACGCGGCTCTGTCTATCCGGGTAAGACGAAAGCCGGTGCCCGAGCATAGTTATCCCTGGAGGGCCCGGTTGTGTTCTCGACTTTGGAAAGGAGATATGTCCAGGGTGTGCTGGCAAGGCGGTCTGCTCACGAGTTCTCGGCTCGTCGTCGGAGGGAGAGCCCGCTCTGAGCCCCGGGTAACACGGCGTATGGAAGAGGGCGTGACCGCGGGACGCAGCCTGGTCAAAACTCGGCAGGGCTCCGATCAGGCACACCTCAGAGAGTATTATCGAAGAAAGCCTCCGATCGGCGCAGGCGGGAACGATCCGGGTGATTTTCGTCGAGGTGCGGGCTTCACTAAACGCCGATTTAGTGGCCCCGAGTGTGCTCGGGAAACACAGTTTTGAGAAGAAAAACCTCAGGCCGATCCGGTCAGGATGATCCGGTGGACCTTTCCATAAGACTTCGGGGAGACTCTGATGCATGTTTTCCGGGCCGCGGGACGAGGCGTGCATTCAGGTCCTCTGAAGGGCAGGCCGACGAGCCCGCCCGCTGATCCCGTCCGGGGCACGTGGACTCGCGATCGGGCAAGGAGATTGTTGGCGCTTGCCATCGGAGGACCTCCGTTGATCGGGGAAGGTATGCTTCGATGACTGCAATAGCAGGTGTAGCTGCTATACCAGGGAGCCACAGTCCAGAAACCGGCGATCTCCCGCACTTAAGGCGCTCGCACGTGTCCGAAGGCCGCGAGGATTCCAATCGTGCAAGCAGAATTTCGCCTTCCACTGGATGGCGATCGGGATAGGCGATGGTTGAGGTGCTGCGACAGAATGGAGATGCTATACCACCTCTAGCTGCTACACCAGGGCCCTACTGTCCAGGAGTCTGGCGTCCGCACACGGAGGGTCCGCACACTCCTAAGCGATACGGGTACCGGAGACGGTCTAGCGGCTGCCCCCGCACTCCGGGCGCTCGCACGCATCATGCGCCGGCGCAGGCGGCGCCCCGCCAAACATCGCGAGCAGGCCCCCAAACACCTGCGCATGCGGCGCAGGCTCAATCGAGTCGACGACATGCGTTTGCACGCGTCCGTCGCGCTCGCCGAACGCGTACGTGCAGTTCCTGTCCTCATCATCAATACTCGCGGTAGGAAGAACGGGTCGGGGCGGGGGCGCACACGTGCCACTCGGCAGGTGCGCCGGAGACGCGCGACACGCCGGAGACGCGCAGCCCGAGCAGCAGGCGCTTGTCCCCGCGCGCGGGCGCGGGCGGGACGCGCACGCGCGTGAGCTCGACGGCGAGGGCGGTGTAGAGCGCGCGGAGCGAGTGGCGGACGAACACCGCGCTTGCCATGTACAGCGGCAGTCCTTTTCTCCCCATCAGCTCCTCCCCCATCATCACACTATACTGGACAAGCAAACGCACCCTGCGCGTAGAAGGTCCGCGGGAGCGGCGGCGGGAGCGGCGGCGCGGGCGTGTACTCGAGTCGCACGCCCGGCGCGTAGATGCTCTCGCCCTCCTCGTCGGGATCAGGCGAGTCGGCGAGCCCGGTGGCGAAGAAGGAGGGTAGTGTCTGTGTGAGGACGTAGATCGCGCGGCCCGTGCGCAGCTCCCACTCCGCGTCGGACAGCTGCCGGCGCGGGGGCGGCGGCGCGCGCGGGGGCTCGAACGCCAAGACAGGTGGGCGCGTCGATAGCGCACATACTCTCGCATGCATGCGCGTACATCGGCCGGCGCGTAACGGTACAGTTGAGCAGAAGAGAGAGGCGTGCATGACAGAGGACACGCGCGGCACAACGTGTTTCCCTCCTCCTCCTCCCCGATGTCGTACTACCCTGCCCAATCGCGGTCGCCCGAGCTCAAGCACCCGGTGCCGACGCACCCGGCGTACATCCCCGAGCCGCCCGCGACGCCGAACAGTCCGCAGGGCTACCAGCGCTTCGCGTCCTCGCCCGGACCACCGAATCCGAATCCGAATCCGAATTCGAATCCGGGGTTCGCGCCCGCGCAGTTCGTCGCGCCGAGCTATGCGCAGGCGCCCCACCCCGCGTTTGTACAAGGCGGGGGAGGAGCAATTCCGGGGGTCCCGCCGCCGGATTTCGGTGCGTGGGGGATGAACGATGCCACCGCCCAGTTCGGGATGCAGCTCGGGCAGAGCGCCGTCGCCGCGGGGCAGCAGTACGTGCAGAAGAACGTGTGTCGCAGCCTCCTCCCCTCCCCCCTCCCCGCCCTCCGCGATCTGAACCACAGCGCAGTTCGGGGCGGTGGTGCCGGGGATCGGCGCACTCAAGCACCACTTCAACGTGTCCAACTCGTACGTGCTGCAGAAGCTCGCGCTCGTGCTCTTTCCCTGGAAACACCGCGCGTGGACGCGGCGCGTCGCGCAGCCGGACGGCGCGGGCCCGCCGGGGTGGGTACCGCCGCGCGAGGACGTGAATAGTCCGGATTTGTACATCCCCAGTGCGCGCGCCTGCCCCTTCTAACCATTGACACGGACTGATGGCTAACGCAGCGATGTCGCTGGTGACGTACATCCTGCTCGCGGCGCTCGCGAGCGGGCTGCAGGCGCGCTTCCACCCGGAGATCCTGGGCGTCAGCGCGAGCAAGGCCGTGTTCGCGCTGCTCATCGACTATGCGTTCACGAAGGCGGGATGCTATGTGCTCGGCGTGCAGGGCACCGCGCAGAGTTTTGATCTTGTCAGCTACGGCGGCTACAAGTTCGTCGGGTGCGTGAGAATCTGCTGTGTGGGAGGGGAGGGGCTGAGAAAAGGACAGCGTGATCGTGACGGTGCTGGCGGGCCTGCTCGGCCTCGGCGGCCTGCCGTACATGGGCGTGTTCGTGTACGCGTTCCTCGCGAACGGCTTCTTCCTCGTGCGTGCCTCGCCCCCGTCTGTGCTGTCTCGCACTCATGTATGTGTGCGCAGCTGCGCTCGCTGCGCCAGGTCGTGCTCGCGGACGTGAACGCCGCGCCGAGCCACGGCGGCACGCTCAACCAGGCCGCGCGCAAGCGCCGCATCACGTTCCTGTTCCTCGTCGCCGTCAGCCAGGTCGTGTACATGGGCGTGCTTGTGCGGGTGTGAATAGATGTTATCCGATGTGTTGCTGCGCCGCCGATCTTTGCACCGCTTGCATCGATGAGCAGGCGCCTGCGTACGCACCCTCTCTCTCTCTAGCAACCATGAGCACGCCGCGGCACACGTTCACGGCGCTCGGCGGCTCGTTCACCGTCGACGGCGACTACACGTACGTCAAGGAGCTCGGCCAGGGCGCGTACGGCCTCGTCGTCGCCGCGCGCCACCGCCGCACGGGCGAGGGCTGCGCGATCAAGAAGATCACGAACATCAACACCAAGGTGCGCCCCCCGCCTCCGGTCCTCGCCCAGGCTAACCGCGCGCGAGTAGCGGATCCTGACGAAGCGCTGCCTGCGCGAGATCAAGTGCGTCTTGCTGTGAGGAGGGCGGTGGGTGGGGAAGCTGATGGGAGACAACACAGGCTGCTGCACCACTTCCGCGGGCACAAGAACATCACATGCCTGTACGACATGGACATCGTGTTCCAGCCGAACGGGAACTTTGATGAGGTCTACCTCTACGTGCGTCGTCCCCACCTTCCCTACGGGCCCTGCACCGCTCACGCCACGCGCAGGAGGAGCTGATGGAGGCCGATCTGCACGCGATCGTACGTCGCAGTGCCGAGCGGGTGGAGGGAAGGGGCTGAAAGGACGGCTGTCAGATCCGGAGCGGGCAGCCGCTCTCCGACGCGCACTTCCAGAGCTTCATCTACCAGACGCTCTGCGGCCTCAAGTTCATCCACTCCGCGAACGTCCTCCACCGCGACCTCAAGCCCGGAAACCTGCTCGTGAACGCGGACTGCGAGCTCAAGATCTGCGACTTCGGGCTCGCGCGGGGCTACACGCCGGGGCCGGGCGGCGGCGCGCCGGCCAAGGGCGACGCGAACCGCGGGTTCATGACCGAGTACGTCGCGACGCGGTGGTACCGCGCGCCGGAGATCATGCTCTCTTTCGCCAACTACGTGCGCCGCCCCCCAGCGTATTAGGGCCCGGGTGGCGAGCTGACGCGCGGGGCAGACGACGTCGATCGACGTGTGGAGCGTGGGGTGCATCCTCGCGGAGCTTTTGGGCGGCAAGCCGATCTACAAGGGCCGCGACTACGTCGACCAGCTGAACCAGATCCTGCACTACCTCGGCACGCCGTCCGAGGAGACGCTCCGGCGCGTCGGCTCCCCGCGCGCGCAGGACTACATCCGCAGCCTGCCCATCAAGCCGCGCATCCCGTTCACGACGCTCTACCCGCACGCGAACCCGCTCGCGCTCGATTTGCTCGGCAAGATGCTGTGCTTCGACCCCGCGCGGCGCATCAGCTGCGAGGAGGCGCTGGGCCACCCGTACCTCCAGGTCTGGCACGACCCCGCGGACGAGCCCGCGTGCGAAGTCGTACGCCCCCCCTCCCCCGCCCCCTCCTACCGCATCTAACCCGCGGGCCATCTAGAAATTCGACTTCAGCTTCGAGGACGAGGACGCGGTCGACGGCATGAAGCGGCTGATCGCGGAGGAGGTCGCGTCCTTCCGCGCGGACGTGCGCGGGCAGCGCGGCGCGCCCGCCAAGCGCCAGGACAGCCTGAGCGTGCCGAGCCGCGACGAGATCCTGAGCAGCCCGGTCGTCGAGAACGCGCCGCCGAACGGCGCGACGAGCGCGTTTGGCGGACGGCCGGGCGATGCGCGCCCTGGGAGCCCGATGATGGACGACCCGAGCGCGGAGCTTGATCGTGAGCTTGCGCAGCGCTGAGGAGGGGAGGAATGTGTAGGAATGTGCTTCTTGCTTGCAAACGTGAAGGTGCAGTGCACCTGACAGACATGAATGGATTGTATTCGTGAACATTGTGGTGGTGCGGTGAGTGACTAGATCGTTCGAGGATGGATCTGGATGCAAGGACTACATCTGCGAGGTCGGCGGCTCTTGCTGGGCAGGAGAATGTATCATCACGTGAGCGATGTTGATGATGTTTTGGGCGTCTAGATGCTCGCCATGAGGCAGCCCAGCGCTTGACTCCTTCCATCTCGCTCTGAGTCTCAACGATGGCGACTCTGCCGACTCCCAATCCGAGACCGTGTCATCTTTTCTCACAAGGAAACTGCCGTTTCGGAGCGCGGTGCAAATTCACCCATGTGATTCCTGTACAGGTGCGAACATCGCGACTACGACGGGCCTAACTTGATTACCCCTCGTCTACAGGCTCCGAATGCTAGAGCAAGCCGAAGACGCTCTCGTCGTATTGACCAGCCCGCACCTCCAGTGCTGGCGGAACCGTCGAACGCGTCTTCTGCAGCCTCTTCTGGACCCGCTCAAAGCATGAAACCCAAGCGCGGCGAACTGCCGTGCTTCGCCTGGCGGAAAACGGGAAACTGCCCTAAGGGTACCAAGTGCTGCTACGCTCATGAATCGATCGTAATGCTCCACATTCTCCGCCATCTTCCCGCACTCATCATCGCCCACGTCAGGGTCGTGAGACCATCGAGCGTCGTCAGGAGGAGGAGGAAGTAGTGGCACGTCTTCGACAAGCTCAAGCAGAGGCTCTTCGACAGGCTCAAGAGCAGGCTCTTCTCGTGTGGGAACGTCAGATGGCTGGGGATGAGCTGCTTCGCCAACGTGTGCAGGAACAGGCCCGTATCGAACGAGAACGTATGCAGCAAGCTCGTCTCGTTCAGGAAGAGGCCAACCGTCGTGCTCGTGAGGCAGAGATGGAAGCACGGTTCCAAGCACGGTCCCGAGAAGAGGCCACGGCTACACTCCAGCGCGTCATCTCCGGCTCCATCGTCACCTTCGCCGCCGGACTCGAGCTCCAGCACATCATCACCGGCTTCGACTGCTGCGTCGTTAAGATCAAGGGCCTTCCCGCCGATACTCGTGAGGAAGAAGTCGTGCAACTCTTCACACAGCAAGGGGTCCAACCGGGACAGTTCCAGTTCGTCGGCTTGAAGGGCGCGAACAACGCTCGAAAGGAGGCGACCATTGTCACGGCGGCTGATCTCGCCGATCTTCTCTCCTTTGGGCTCGACGGTGTCGAGTTTAGAGAGGAGACGATCGACTTCGAGATTGGCTCGTACAATGTGTCTGGAGGAATGGGCGCGTCTTCTGTTCGCGATACCGATGTCCTGACGGTGTCTTGGCGGGCGCCGTCTCTCAGTTATGCGGCCGACTACAGCAACCATCCTCAAGCTCTCGCCAAGGTTCAGCAGCTGAACGGGACCACCTTCGACGGACGTCGCCTACGTGTGGAGATGAACGCCATCCCGCACGGTCGCGCCCTCTTCGGACTTGACTATAGTTCCATCAAGATCAGCAACGTTTCGGCGTCGACCACGTTTGACCGAGTTCAGGGCCTCGTCGCTGGTTGTATGACCCTCCGGTGCCTCCCGAACAGAGGCATTGCCCTCCCCAGTGCAGACGCCTTTCCCCTTGTGCTACATGAACTGGAGTCACTGGCACCAGGCAAAACCATTCACTGGGAAAAATCGCAGCAAGCTCATGGGCAGGACCTCCACGGCTTCGTCGCATATAGAATTTGCTTCTCTTCCCCGGAAGACGCACGGATCGCTCACGACGGGCTGAACGGAAGGATATTCCCTCGTATTAGCTCGCTCGCTTTGATACTCAAGCTCCCGGAGCCCATCGCTTTCACTCTCACGATCCCTCGGGAGCAATACGCCGCTCAGAAGAAGCTCTGGGACGCCCTCCAGGCTGGCATCACTGACAGGCGGGAGAGCAACCTGTTCATTAGACCCGATGGCAATGTCGTTCGAGTTCGTCTGAGTGGCAACGCCAAGCGAGCGGTCGGGATACTCAAGGTCAGAGTGGAGAGCCTCGCGATGGGTCAGGTCGTCGGTGGTTGGCATCGTTCCCTCGGGTTCTCTCAGAACCAGTTTCTCCGGCATGTCTTCCAAGAGACTCATGCATACGTCCGGGGCGACTGGAAGACCCAAGTTCTACGAGTCTGCGGAGAACCTCGGGCCATCGAACGAGCGCAAGAGATGATTAAGACCGAGATTGGGCGTCTGGAGGGCCTCGAGTACACCGTCATGCTGAAGCAGATATCTGTGGCCTTCTTCGTCCGTCAAGGGATCGCAACGCTGAAGGACCTCATTGGCCAGGATGCGGTCACGTTCCAGCCACGCTCCCGTCGCATCATCATCACCGGTGGCGAAGAAGCCCGACACCATCTGGAGCGGCTCATCGAGGAGTCCATTCAAGGTGTTCATCGCAATATCCCTACCGAGGATCAATGTCCGATCTGCTTCGACGACATCGCCTCTCCGTTTCGGTTGGGATGCGGACACACCTACTGCACCGCATGCCTCCGGCATTTCCTCACGAGCGCTGTGGAAGGCGACCAGTTCCCACTCCTTTGCATGGGCGACGAGTCCCGTTGCGCCCGACCCATCGCGCTGACGACCATCCGGAACTTTCTCCCCCAAACCAAGTTCGCGGACCTTCTCGAGTCGGCGGTCGAGTCGCACGCCAAGAGGCACCCTACGGAGATCAAACACTGCCGCACTCCGGACTGTACCCAGATCTATCGCGCCACGGAGCAATCGGTGGCGACTGCGCTTCAGTGCCCCTCGTGCTTCACAGAGGTCTGCTCAGGCTGCAGCGAAGACGCCCACAAAGGTAGAACGTGCGAGGAGCAGAGACGTATCACTCGCTGGGACGTAGATGACGCATGGATGATAGAACAGGGACTCAAGAAATGCCCTTCATGCAGTCCGTACTCTCACCGAGCTCACTTGGCGGCGTTGCTGACAAGACTGTCAGATGCGCTTATGCAGAAGAATGGAGGGTGCAACCACATGACGTGCAAGTGAGTCAGTTTTTGTCAGTCCATGTTTTAGGCACTAATCACCCTCAAAAGGTGCGGTGCGCACATCTGCTGGGTATGCATGAGGACGTTCGATGCTGCCACAATTTATACGCACATGGGTGAAGCTCACGGTGGAATCTACGACGCCGAGAACGCTCCCGTGGCCAATGTCAACATGGAAGAGCAGCTGGAAGCCCTCCGGCAGGCGGAAAGGGCACCTCGCGCACCCAATCATGTACCAGCAGCACCCTTTCCAGCAGGATATGCCAACCTCTACGCCCAGAACGCACAGCAAGAGGCGCACCTACGCGAGGATCGTGATCGCGCTGTCCCGCCTCAGTTCGGATATGCCGCCTATCTCCAAGAAGAGGCGCGTATGCAGAGACAGCGAGCGGCCGAGCTGCTCGCCGAACGGCGGCTGGAAGAGGCCCGCCGGAATGCCGCCGAGGCTCAAAGACTCTGGCAGCAACGGCGTGACGCTGATCTCCAAGCGACTCGGCTGCGGATGGAGAGACAGAGGCAGGAGCTGCAGGAGAGGCAGAGGCAGGAGCAGCAGGATCGAATCCGCCGAGCGGAGGAGGCCAGGCGGCGCGCAGATGATAGTTGGTGTGTGGTGATGTGAATAGGTCCTTGGTCCCTGGAATGTACAGTATCCCCGAATATGCAGATGTTGCTCGTTTCCGACAAGTGGTCGGTGATGCAATGAATACCCAATGGTATCCCATTATTACACGCATACTGCATCGTAGCCATTATACCTTTATCCTATCTATCTACTGCGCCTTCTTCTCTACCTCTTCCCTCGCCTTCACGTACTCCGCCTTGAATGCCTCCGTCACCTGAAGAGCCCGGCGCTTTATTCTGCGCTCCGACCCACGGGTAATGAGGGGCTTCGGTTCGAGATCCGCAAAGAGTGCCTTGCAGACTGTCTCGATGATGAAGCATCCGGCAAAGTCGATAACCATCGCGGAGGTCAACCGGAACTTGAACTATAGAAGGAGTGAGTTCATGTGGATAACAGCATGCAAAGACAAAAGGCCTACCCAGTCGGCCATTTCGACAATCTGGAGCCATCGGTTCAGCTCCGGAACGAGATCCATCGCACCAGAGTAGGCGACGGCAGTGGCGCCAACCAGACCGTAGTAAAGGTACTGGTTCTCGCGGATGCCCTCACGGAATGGCCGGCCCTGATAGTTGATGGCAAAGGTCGAAACTTGCTGTGACAGACCGAGGAGATAGATGGCAGTGTTCAACAGGCTGGGCTCGAACTTGGCGTCGAGGTCGATCGGTCCCTCTCGCCTATTCATGTGAAGTTAAGAATTCGCAACGACAGGAGGTCATGAAACGCGTACGGTGCAGTGGTATGCGAGAGCGAGGTGATGTAGACCATGGTGACGATGTGCAGGGCAAACTGAAGCAGTACAGAGAGTAGCACGTAAAGGTTGAAGATGTTGCCGAGTGGCCGCTCCTTCGACAGTTTTTCTACAGGCTGTCGACGGTCGTCAGCAACAGTCACATTAGAGTCAGGTCATCAACCATGGCGCACCTTCGCACGAGAGATACACAGGAAGCACACAGACATCAGCATGCCCGTGATGGACATCTGATAGTCACCATACTTGATGCCGTCGAGGTACTGCACGCTCAATGCCCAGGCGGTGATGAGACAGTTGAGGGCGAGGATCTTGTACATTTGGATGGTGGCAACCAGCGTGCAGCGACCTTGTCGGATGATAGCGGTGACTAATGGATAGTCGTGAGTGAGCAACTGCCTGAGAGCTTCCCGGCACGTTACGCACTGGCAGCAACATTGGAGAGCTTCGAGGTGAAGGGTGCAGCGCAGCTTGCGTCTCCGAGCTTGATCTGCGGCACATCATCATCCTCCTCCATATCAGCGAGCTGGTCAGTGATCTTAGACATGTTGAACTGTGAGACGCATGAATGAGTAAACCGTCTTATACACGACGAAAAAAATGACAGCATACCTTCGCCAGCGGGTTCTGCTTCTGACCCTCTTTCATCTCCGTCGTGGCAAGCTGTTGAGCCTTGACGAGGTCTGGGTACACCGAGGCGAGTGCGGCAGGGACAGGCGGGGGTGGTTGTCCGAAGCGCTGGGTGATGCTGATCTGACTTTCGTAGACCTTCTTGAGGCGGTCCATCCGCTGACGCTCCGCGATCTTGATCAAATCCTCCGGAGTTCCGTCGAGGAGTGCAACACCAATGTGAGCTTGCTTCAGTGCGCCGACGTCGTTCGTCCCGTCGCCAGCCATGAGTGTGATGAAGCCAAGCGACTTGAGGGTCGTGAGGATGGCCTCCTTCTGCGACGGTGACACACGAGCATACACCCAAGTGTTCTGTACGAGCACATCCCATTCGGGGGTGCCCTCGTACTGCCGAAGAGCCACACCAGTGACACAGATATCGTACTCGTCGAAGAGCGTAGTATCGAAAGGTTCGCTTGGGTTGACGGGAATGACCTTGCTGTCATCGACAGTGTGCCAGATGAGGTCCCTGTCGTGAGCCGGCTCCTCCTTCAGATCCAGAATCAGAGCATCCCGGTCGACAATCTCGACATCCTGAGCGACGTGGACAGCCGTGAGCGGGTTATCACCCGTGATCATGATGCACTGTTCAGCAATGGTCAGTTATGAGGCCGATCCCACGGTCGAGAGAGGGTACGTACTCTGTGGGACGAGTCGGCCAGCATCTTCAGACTCTCGATAGCATCCGGCTTGAGAGGGCAGTGGAAGACAAGGAACCCAGCAAAAGTGAGTCCGCTTTCAACTTGTTCCCGAGACGTCTTGTTGATCTACACTGGCGATCAGGATTTCGGACACAGTGACCCTTTCGAAAAGCGAACTTACAGCATCAGTGGAGAGTGAGCCCATGTCCTTGATGCCAAGGGCCAACACACGACTTCCACGACGGGTGAACCACTTGTACGTGTCATCGTATGCTTCTGGTACGGTCGCGAGCATCTGTTTGATCGTCTCCGGAGCGCCCTTCACAGCGGCCAGACTGCGGTTGTCAGGTGTGCTGGCGATTGTGGACATGCGCTTGAGGGCGGACGAGAACTGGAAGCGACGGCGGATGCGAACACTGGCCGCCGGAGCACCACGGGCCTCGACGGGGACCACCGCATCACCCTTGCCGATCTGCCACTTGAGCGCCTCCAGAGTTGTCTTCTCCATCGGGTCGCCGACGACGGTGCCGTCATCGAGCTTCACCAGGGCGTGGGCGGCGGCAAGGCACATTGTCGTGCGTGGACCGGCTTCTGTGACGTCGACGAGACTCTTCGTGTCCGCTGCATTGACACCCGCAACACCCTCGAGAACAAGATGCTCGGTAGTGATCGTGCCGGTCTTGTCAAAGCAGCACACGTCCACACGGCCGGCAGATGGAATGCGGAATGGCTCCGTGCAAAAGATGGCTATGAGAGTGCAGCGTAAGTAAGGAGTTGAAGCAAAGACTCTATATATCCCTTACCGTACTTGGACAACGCAACGAGGGAAGCGTTTACTGCTAGGGAAAGCTCCATCGGCAACTCTGGCGGAACAACACTGGTAACAATGAGAACACAGTCGAGAAGGAGCTTGCTCTTCTTGAGACCACGCTCGACACCTTGAGGTATAACACAGTCAGATAGATTGTATATGCCACCATCAGAGTGCTGGACTGACCCTTGACCCACACATACCAGCTCGCAGCGATAGCGAAGATGAGGAGGAAGCCGATGAAGAGGAAACTCTCAAAGTTGTTGGCGCTCACGCGCTCGGTGCTGAAGATCATAGTCCTGACAAGTTGCCCCTGGGTCGTTCCGAACCCGGTGCGGAGGATAATACCGAGGCAACCACCGTCGGGAGTGGTACCGGACCCGCCCTTTGCACCCTTTCCACTCTTCGTAACGCTTTCGTCGGAGGTGCTGGCGCCAGCCGAGGTAGGAACGGCTTGCAAGACCTTGGTGCCGGAGAATAGGACGGCGTTGCGATGCACTCCGTCCACGTCGAGGCGATCTGTTCCTTCCAGTAGCTCCGTGCTCTCCTTCAAGAGTGGCGTGCTTTCGCCGGAAAGCATGGCCTCGTTAACGATGCAGGTTCCACGAATGAGCAAGACGTCGGCCGGAACGGAGGTCTCCGTGGCTTGACGAACGATAGAGACGACATCGCCGGGGAGCAGGTCCGTCGTCTGCAAGGTGACCCACGAGCCAGCACGGAGGACCTGGATAGGGTATGGCGTGACGGACATAGTACGGAACTCCTTCAGAGTCTTCAAGCGCTGTGAGCGAAATAGCATCAGCACTTGTGGTCCTTGCGCCATCATAAGCCACGTACCTGGAACACCGTAGTGCACTCAAAGACAACTAGCATGAACAGAGTGAAGAGCGAGTAATACCAGTACTCGTCCAAGCACCAGAGTGCCACACAGAAGATCTGGAACACGAAGAATGGCGCAGTTGCATGCTCGCCAAAAAGTTCGAGGAACGTCGGGACCGGAATGTCGAACTCGTTCTTGCCGTACCGGCCTTCGACAGCCTCAGCCTCCTGGGCTCCAAGGCCTTTGGGCGAGGCAAAGGTGCTGAGTGTAG
This sequence comes from Limonomyces culmigenus, assembly GCA_002233555.1. NCBI lineage: Eukaryota > Fungi > Basidiomycota > Agaricomycetes > Corticiales > Corticiaceae > Limonomyces > Limonomyces culmigenus. Next base: position 38,384 of record LCTX01000099.1, on the reverse strand, counting down.
GCTTGGCCGTGGAAGGGTAGGGCAGTTGCGCGAAGGTCACAGTATTCTCGTCAGACGACTCGTAGGCGTAGAGGTCCCGCTGGTAGTTGAACGTGTACGAAGCAATTTCCCCACGTGCCTTCTTGATGAGAGGGATGATGTCGCCCTCGCCGCGATGTGGTGTGGGAACGATGCGAATACAATCAGCCTCCTCGAGGGTCCGGGCCTAGATAGATGACGCGTCGTCAGTAACTTGCTGTCATCCCAAGCAAATCCACACACCTTCTTGGTCGTGATCCATGACTTTGCTCCTGCATTCCATCGAGTGATCAGGAAGGAGAGCGCATGTCCAGCACCAAGGGTGACGCAAGCGAGGAACGTCCACTCCTCTGACTTGAGCCAGGTGTCGTACTTGACGTAGTATGCATACGCCAGTAGTGGATAGAACTGCAGGAAGGGGATCGTGTAGATGTGCGTGTACCACGGAAGTGCGACGCGTAATTCTGCTCTCGCGATGTCCTGGGACCGCACATTTAGCTGTGCGGGCGCCCTATTCGAGATCAGCTAATGACAACGTCTACTTCGGGCTTGAAGCTCACATATCGGTGAGACTAAGTTCTGCTGCTCAGGGAGCCCGTCCTCAAGTCTGCGAACGGCGCACGGGAGAGAAGGCTGACGAAGCGAAAGACGCGCGCGACACGCGAAGGACACGACTTCTGCACAGCCACTTTTGATTGCTTCCTCTCTTGCCTCTCATGATCACCATGTTCGCGATCATCCACTCACGTCTTCATACCAACACTTTGCTTGGACTTTGTACCTGACACTGGGATGCTTTCTATGCAAGTTTATCCTGGGCTGCATAAGTCACCCATCGGCTACACGTTCTTTCAGTGTAGTGCCATCCAACTGCCTGGCATGCTACCTACCCGGGACTCAGCCTAGTTGTCAGATTTGGCAGCCGTACAGCGCACGCCTTGAGCTTTGTATCGGATGACCGGCCGCTTATAGAGGTAGACATTGCGGGATCAGCATCAGCATACTGTTCCCGAGCTGCTCTTCAAACACGAAGGGTCGACCACCCTGAGGTCCACGCCAAACATGTTAGGCACTTCAAACGAGACGCTCGACGCTACCATCCAAAGTACTCGCCTAAACCGACAATTTCAGTGCATGCGTACCTTCATGATCAGATCGTACCTCTTTATAGCTCGCAAGCGCTTTCCGGTGCCCGCCCTGTGGCTGACGTCACAGAATCTCATGTCACTAATGTGCTTCGCTGCCTTTTACGGAGTGTTTTCAAGGTCATTCGTAGCACTCGATCCTCCATGTATCGCTCAGATATCGCGGGCAGATCAAATCGGCACTCGAGTTGGACTGGTATACACGATGCTCTCGCTCCCGTAAGCGCGCTCCTGCTTTTGCGGAAGTTCTGCACTGATGGACTCTCTTGTAGCTCTCTGGTAGGCAATCCTATAGCAGACGCCATCATGACTCGTCAACATGGGTCCAACAGCGGCCTGATTGTTTTCGCCGGTACGTCCATAGTGGCCGGGGCTCTTGTCCTGACGTGTGTAAAGCTCCGACTCGACAAGCATGCATGTTGGCAAAGGTTTGAATGCCACGACTGTAGAGATAAATGAACAAAGAAAGCCGCCGGGTTCCCGTGACACTGGTACACATATCCTCTTCATACCATCGTCGCACGCACGTATTGTACTATGCACATTAAAGACCCTTCTTAGCGTCGGCCGACGCTGCCTTCTCATTGATGCGCATCGTCACGCCCAGAACGTAAGGATTGAAAGCCGCCATAGATAGACCCTTGCGGCTCCTGCTGGTCGTCAGCATCCATTCTTGCGCCTTGCGCCAACGATGAACCCTACCGCACATAGGGCTCCCAGCCATCGGGGATGCGCTCTTCGAGGAGCATCGTGCGAAGGACTTTCGTGTCACCGCCGAAGATCGACAGCATCGTCGCCGCGCTGCAAAGGCAGTCGTCAGTACTTTGAAAGAATGACAGCAATGTATGGAGTCGAACTTGGCTGAGCCGAAGCCCTTGTGAATGAACGCGAGCGAGAAGTGCGGATTCTCTGCCCGGCTCTCTGCCCGGCGGATACTAAGCTGCTGAGCCACATCCGAAGAAGTGAGTCTGCCGTGCGGGCCCGATGCACTCGCGAGAAGGCGCTCAATCATGGGACGCTGGATCTTGGCCTGGTCCGGGCAGATCGCAGTGTCCGCACGGCAGAGCGAGGCGTCGTGTTCGATGCCGTTGTGAAGCGCAAGGTCCGAGAGGTCGAGAGTGTCACGATAGTAGTCGCGACCGAGCATGTTGGCAAAGTAATATGGGACGAAAAAGCAGAACTGGAATAGCCAATCAGTCGATGACGAAGGACGACGAGACTCTTGGGTACGCACAGTGTTGGCAAAGTTGTATGTCTCGTGGATCTTGCGCGACATGTCTTCAAAGCGGATGTTCTTGCCGTCTCGAGGGAGCACGCCGTGGTTGGCCATCGCGTTGAGGGCCGGGCATGGGCTGCGGCTGTCGCCTGCCTTGGGTGGCTCGTATGCCGGCCACACACCGCCATGGCCCGGTCGTCCCTCGGGGATGACGCTGCCCTTGGGAAGGGCCGGGGTGACAGCGTTATAGATGGCTACACCAGCATCGACAGCAAAAGTCGAGAGAAGGTTGTATTGCACCACGACTGTGTTCCAGAGGTCGGGCATATCGAGCGATTTGGGGAGAAACGAGCACGTCCATACTTCATCGCTGGCTATAACCGTCCTGTCTTGCCTGGCGGCGGCGGCATCAAACTCGTGAAGGCCATAAACGTCATAATTGAGCTGGACGTGGGGGGAAGCGAAGAGAATGCGCAGTGGTGGTACTCGGGTCCAACGTATCACTCTTCCTCTCGCCTTGTCTTCATCTCTCCTCGGGGGCCGAGACAACCGGCGGCGATCCAGTCGGGGCACCCATTCGCTGCCAGTCCGTTAATCTGGCAAAGAACCTGGCTAGCACACACACAAATTACCCACGTCCAGTATAACACTTTGCGGAGCATTCATTCGATGCCACGCTAGGCTTGTATCACATTCAACACTGCATCTCCCTTGCTCGGGGCGTGGACGACCGAGCTCGAACCTTGATGCGGCCAGCCGAACAAGATATGACGTCCTGACATGCTAGTGACAAGCATTAGCAGCATGCATTTGACCGACCTCCCATAAAGGCGTAGCCGACAGCGTCGCACCTCCCCTCACCCGTCTCTGACGACATCTGCTTTCCCTCTCTAACGACATGAGCGGCTTTCTCGATACTGTACGCTCCACGTCGGACTTTGTTCACGCCTCGCACTCTGCCTACGACGACGACGGCGCGAAGGCGACCCGTGGAGTGCTTGCACGCAAGGTCGACGACCTCGCCGATTTCTTCCATGCTGCTGGTGCAGTCTCCATCAAGGATGCACCTGCATACCTCGATGCCATCCGCAACCTCAATGGTGTCGGAATTGATGACCGAGAGTTTTTGGTAGGTCACGTTCGATATTGATGTCAGGATCTTACGCTAATACTCGCCAAGCTCGAGAAGCTTGTGTTGCTCATGAGCAGGCTGCCTGCAAATTCCGCACTCGGCAAGAAGCTCGAGCAAACGTTCATCGATGCCCTCTACAAGTACGACGCTATCTTAGGCAGGGGCTGACCTCGGCTCACACACCTTTTACAGGGATCTGCCACACCCACCGACGTCCTTCCTTGGACCAGTGAACAACTCGGCGCCCCCTACTTCATCCCAGCCTGACAAGCCTCGGTATGCCTTCCGATCGGACGACGGGAGTGGCTACTCGACGACATTCCCGTCACTCGGCATGGCGGGCACTCCGTATGCACGGTCGGTGCCCTCGATCAGTACTATGCCCGCCAGTGCTTTGCCCGACCCTGCGCTTGTGTTCGATCTCCTCCTCCGGCGTGACGACAGCGCACCTCCCGAGACGCACCCGGGAGGGCTCAGCGCCATGTTCTTCGCGGTCGCAAACCTGGTCATTCATTCAATCTTCGATACGGACCACAGCGATCCGAGGATCAACAACACTTCGTCTTACATGGATCTGTCTCCCTTGTATGGTGGCGGAGCCGGTCCGATGGCTCGCCCCGTCGAGAGCATGCGCACCCTCGACGGTACTGGAAAGATTTGGGCCGACACCTTCGCCGACGCAAGACTGCTCTACATGCCCCCTGCTACGGCGTCCGTCCTCATCTTGCTCAACCGTAACCACAACTACGTTGCCGACATGATTCTGAGCATCAACGAGTTTGGGACGTACACAAACCCGCCACCGTCGGAGGAGAAGGCCCGTCGCGCACAAGACGACGAGATCTTCCATCGAGCCCGCCTTGTGAACTCAGGTCCTTTCAACTTTACATTAAGCAACCGCATGTTCTGACCCTTGGACTCTAGGGTTCTTCGCGAAGATCGTCCTTCATGACTACGTTGGTGGCATCCTTGGCCTCACTCGTGACGGCAGCGCTTGGCGTTTGAACTTGACGCAGGCCATCCGGCAGGGTGACCATGAGCTCGCACCTACAGGCGAGGGAGGCGCAGGTCAGTCATCACTTGTCATGAAGTTTAAGCTTCCTCTCAACGCATGCTCCGCTCAGTCTCTCAAGAGTTCGCCCTTCTCTACCACTGGCATTCTACGACGAGCGAGCCAGACGCAGCTTGGATCTCGAAGGTATTCGAGCGTCTCGTACCAGGCAAGAAGCCGGAGGAGATCGAAGTTCGCGAATTCAAAGCAGCTGCGGGAAAGAGCATGCGCCCACCAAAGGATGTCCGCGACTGGACGTTTGGCGGGTAGGTTGAAGTAGTCTTCATACGCACTGCACGACTCATGTGCCCCTCAGCCTTAAGCGTGGTCCGGACGGTCGCTTCGACGATAGTGACCTTGCATCGATCTTCTACAGCGCGACCAAGACACCCGCGCACGCGTTCGGTGCTCGCTCGACGCCGAGTGCGATGCGGGTCGTCGAGATCATGACGATCCAACAGAGCCGAGCGGCGGGAACTTGCACCCTCAACGAGTTCCGTCGCTTCTTTGGTCTGGTACGGGTCTTAGAGTTCATCAGCTTCCGTTCAACCTGCTCACAGATTATCCAGCGACCATGGGCGACATTTGTGGAGTGGAATCCCGATCCCGCGGTGAACCAGGCTGCGCAGGCCCTCTACGGACACATCGACCATCTCGAGCTCTACGCCGGCCTTCAAGCTGAAGCTGCCAAGCCTGCCGGCCCAGGAGCAGGTCTCTGTCCCGGATTCACCATCTCCCGTGCGATCTTAGCCGACGGTGAGTCGACATGTGAAGTGTACCTGTACAGAGCACATCCTGAAGTTTGGCTGCAGCCGTTGTCCTGACACGCTCTGACCGCTACTTGACAACCGAGATGACTCGTGAGCAAGACTGACATTCAGTGACTCTATGTGATTGCACGCTAACTCTCCTGGACAGCGTTCCATCTCACTTCGTGGGGCTACAACTACATCAACGTCGACCCGAACGATGGCTCGTACGGCGGCATGTTCTCCAAGCTTCTCTTGCGCGAGCTCCCGCAATACTACAAGCCTGGCTCTGGTCACGCACATCTCCCGTACGTTTGCTCCCATGCGATGTAGTCCACTCCGCATGCTCACTCACCACGGCCAGGCTCCTTACGCCGGAAGCTGCGCAGTACAACTTGAACAAACATGGATTCGCAGACAAGTACTCATGGGACATGCCCTCGCCGAAGACCATCGCAGCGGCCGGGAACATCTCAATGTCACCCGCGCTCACTTACGAGATGCACCTCACCACGCTCCTTGGCGGCGTCAAGGCGGACCGTGCCCTCGTCGACGACGTTCTCTTCTCGACTGAAAGCCTGCAACGCTGGGGCGACGCATTCTCTACGACCACTCTCGATCTTATCAAGGACCGGGCGATCGATAACCCGGTTTGGAAGACGCGTCATGTCGACGTCGTCCGGGATGTGATCAACTTGGTTCCGATACGATTCTTGGCCAATGAGATTGTGAGTACTCTCTGCAGCATAGGCCAACCATGGAGCTGATCAATCGTATTAGCTTGGCTTGCCGTTGAAGACCGAGACGAATGAGGGTGGCGTGTACCGCGACGAGCAGCTGTACCACATCTTCCGTGATGTCTCCGAGTGAGTTTGTCCGCCTGGTGGGGACGACTACAGCTAATGCATCACAGCTACTTGCTGTCGAACTATGACCCGAGTGAAGAGTTCCCATTGCGCGAGCGTGCTCAGGCCGCCACGAAGACACTCCTTGGTCATATCGAAGGTCATCTCGACAAGCAGGCGTACGGCATGGTGCGTGTCCGCCGGATATGTTGAAGGGCAGCTCTCATTTATATGTTTCTTTAGTTCTCGATCTCCGGCTTCGTCGACACTGTGAAGACATGGATGGCTGGCAAAGACGACCGCAGCGAGGGCTTCCTCAAGAAAGTCTTGACCGCAGGCCAAGCCAAGGGCTACTCACACCGCGATATTGCAGCATCTCTTTTCGCTGAGGTCGCTGCCGCAGCTGCACCTTACTCGGCGGCGATTGCAACGATTGCAGACTCGGCGCTAGACGGCAATGCTGCTGCAGCGAAGCAGGGCTTCGTCAGCAACAAGCATGTCAGCGAGGTCATGGGTGCGGTCAAACCGCGCTTCCAGGCGAGCGGAACATACCTTGGAGAAGACGGCCTCCTCAATGACAAGGTACACTCTTTCACTCCTCCGATATCATGGCATTGACTGATGGCTGATTCAACGACAAGTTCTTCGAAGCGGTACGTTTTCTTCTCTATCCGGAGACAAGAATGTTAGCTGATGACTTTATAGACTGCGGGTCGAGTGCTGCAGACCATCTTCGGCCTGGAGGGCATCCAGCGTGTCCAGGGCGCAGGCGGCAAGGTGGACCGGTTCGCCACGCACTTCGACGGACAGGAACAGATGTTCTTCGTCGACAACCATGGAAAGACCTCTGCTTTCCCGGCTCGTCTTCAGGTTCAGGTACGTGCTCCCCCACGATATACCTTATCTCTGAGACGCTAACGGCCCTGTGCTCACAGTGGAATGTATGAAGGATCGTCAAGTTTCGGCTCGTTTCTGTCGCACTGTACTAGTATACCAAACAATGCATGATTAGTATATCGCCCCGTATGCTGCATGTATCTCTGTACTCTAGTTTACGGATCAATGCTCTTTGATAGACTTCGGTCTGTCAGTCGAAGGAGCTGTTGCGAACATCAGCGCCACTTGTTGTCTGCGGCTGCCATGAACCAGCTCGTGCTTGCAAGGTCTCTCGCGCGCCTTCACCACCTCGCCATCCCCTTTGTGCATCTCTGACTGGTTCTTGAGCATGCCCGCGTTCGACCACTCGACGTCACTTGCTGCCGCGGCGACGTTGGCTGTGGGCGCCCTTGGTGCGGCTGCATACTACTTCCAAGGGGACTCGGACTTGTCTAGGGCAAAGCAAGACGTGGATCCGAAGACGAAGGAGATGTATGAGGCGTGGAAGTCAGGCCCGTGGTTCATGAAGCCGGAGGACGTCAAGGGCACTGCAAAGGTGGCCAAGCTACGCATCCATCCAGTCAAGGTGCGGAGCTACCTATGTGCGCTATGGCCATGCCTTGACGTGAGACAACGTATAGAGCTGTAAGGGAATTGAAGTACAAGAAGTCTCATACGACTCCTTCGGCGTTCAGGTACGTTTCTGTCGTGAACTCGCTGACTCTCTTGCTCATCCTCCCGCGCCTCCAGTATGACCGCCAATGGTGCATCATGGACGACCGAACACATAAGATCATCACCAGTCGCGAATATCCTCAAATGTTTCAGATCAAGACGGAGATCGATCGTGTAGCAGGCGTCCTGCGAGTTTCCTTCCCTCCCGGCGTGGACTGTGAGTCGTTTGAAGTTCCGCTTGAACCGTCGATCGAGGACATGGCCAGCTGGCAACTGTACGCAAGTTATTTGGCTGTGTATATGCTCTATCACTGACCCACGTGCTTAGGTTGGACGATGCCAGTGTGTTTAGGGAGACAGCTGTGGAGGCCTACGTGATTCCTGCCGGGGCTGACTCCCTTTCCCGCTTCATTGGCAAGCCCGTCCTATTCACTACGACGGGCCCCAAGTTACGCAAGGCTCCCCCGACGGGTCTCAATCCTACTCTCGACGCTTCCATCCGGTTCCAAGACGAAATTCCACTGCATATCGCGAGCATGGAGAGCGTGCGCGCATTGGCTGGTCTCATCGGCGAAATGGCGGGTCCTGAAGATGCGGGAGCCCTTGACTGGCGTAGGCAAGTCTCGTTGGGACGCAGAAAGAGAACCTGTACTCATCATCATCAGATTTCGAGCAAACGTCCTCGTCGAGGGCACCGGCGTTCCTTTCGCCGAGGATATCTGGCAGGAGATAGCTTTCCGCCCTGACTCTGGAATACGACAAGACGCAACCATCAACGTTGTGGGGCGGATGGGGCGATGCGCGGTTAGTCTGCTCCTTGTGAATAGCAATCTCTTTCTGACACAATACAGATGCCGAATATCGACCCCGACACATCTGAGGTTGACGGATCACCTGCAGCACCACTCAAGGTGATGCTGAACAGGCGAAATCATGTTGCGCTGGAGGGAAACACCAAGGCAAAGGCTTGCTTTGGCGTTACATGCGTTCCGAACGGGAGCGGCGTCATTCGCGTGGGTGATACCATAGAAGTCAAACGGTGGGTAAACATATGACCACTCGATACGATGTCAATTTGTTAGAAATATGATCCATAAACTGGAAGTACTCCATACAACATGTTGAGACGATCGCCCTCCTAAGCTCTTCCATAGAGCCCGTGGCCTTTTGGGACGTCCTACTGCAATACGCCGCACCTCTCGATGATGATTGGCATCGCTGGATGATGCAGAGGAGCGACTGTGGAGCAAGTTTGAAGGAGGTGAACGACTTCGAGTCCACTGACAACCTCGCCAAACGCGACATACTTGCCGTCACACCAGCTTGCCGCTTGCGTAGTGATGAAAAACTATAGATAACGTACCATCAGGTTCTACGAGGATGAAAAGAGGAAGAGAAAATACTCACCAATGATGTGTTGGAGTCAGGAGCACTATTCCCCATCGATAGAATACCTGCTTTCGAGTGCTTGATTGCAAAGGACTCGTCTACAGACAGATATCGGATCAGGAGATCAACCAACTCTCTTCAGATCTTCCAAACTCACCTCGAAACGGACTACCAAGCGCGGATTTACCTCCGGTCCCGTCACCATTCGTGATGTCGCCTCCATAGATCATTGTCTGAGTGCCATATGAAGCCCCTGAACCCGGAGCGAGACATTGAAATCTCACTTCGGGGTGCACGCGATGAATTGGAGATCCTGCATAGCCATAGCCAGGTATGCCTGTGCACAGCTCACGAAAGTTGCGAGCTGTTGTGGGACAAGTTTCATCGAACAGTCGAAACACAATCCGACCGACAGGCGTGCCTCCCATGCTCATATCAAACTGGGAGATAATGAGCATCTGCCACTCAAATGGAGCAAGGATTCGTACATAGACATGTTGTCCTGCTCTAAGCCTCTGGTCATCCTACTGTAGGCCGACAGAGAAATTACCACGCACGACATGACAGGATACGGAAATGAGAGTCGATCTGGGCTGTCGATTCGGCTGGGGAGAGGGGACTTTGTACTCGGCGAGCCTATCACCATCATGATACTCGGCGCTCATATTACCGTTGTTCCGAACTCGGGGCAAGTGTGGGGACAACAGAGTGGCCTATCCCGAACATGCTGATGTTTAATCCACAATCTTTGAGATCGTATCGGCCGAGTGACAGGCCGGCCAGTGGAGAATCTAGAGCACTCGATGGCATGGATGATTTGTGAATAACGGGGGCATGTCGGGAATAAGAGAGCTAAGCCGCTCGCTCCACCCAAGAGTCGGAATTTGGAGAGGAGACCGCGGATGGTGGACAAACCGGACCGCAGCAGGCTCCCGAGTTGTGGCAGCCACTGCAGCCACGCGTGCGCAACAGTATGCCAGGACTGTCATGGACGCTGTCTCTTGTGATGACGGGTGAAACATCTACCCGTCCAACATGATGCATGATGTGACGACTGCCGAAGGGAATTGCCGCAGTCGTGTGATAGGACAAGGTTGTATTCGATGTGGAAGAACCTCGGTGTCAAGCTTTTGACTCGTGACGGCACCAGATCGCACGCTCACAAAGCGCGTAAACCAGCCACTGAGTCAGGGTCATCTCACCGGGAGAATAACAAGTCCACGTCCGGCACTCCGTTGACCAGGGTGTCGCAGCCACAAGGAGCTGAGTCTCGAGCTCCACAGAACCAGGTCTCGGCATCTCGTGCGGTCGCAGGCCCAGCGTAATCATACTCAGGCCGATGTCCCGAGATATGAAGATAGTGGCGGTGGGCGTTTGCTTGTTTGCCGCAAATTTCAGCGTATATGGCAGCTACAGCGGTGCCTGTAACGCATTCTAACACGCGACGCGAGCTCCTCGGATATCCATGGGAACGCATAGATGAAATGTCATCTTCACGAAATTAGAACGCGGAACAGATGATACACACTTGATCGATGGTATTATGCGATGGAGCTCATTCCAAGCGTGGCGTCTTGGATCCAGTTTTTAGGTCGAGGGTACACAACATGAGACTGAATATAGCTCAAATCACGTGCTCCAGTTGATGATGTATAGTAGCGAGTAGAGCCGCTGGTGGGACACGACGTACATGTAGAGATGACGATCCCGTTTGTGAGGGGAGAGAGAAGGAGAGAGGTTGTGTGGCGGAGAAGTCGCAGAGCGGAGTTGAAACTCAATCTCGCCACTCCTCGCTTTCTGCGTCCCCCCTTCCACCTCCTCCTCAAGACACTCCCTCAAGACACTTCGCCATGGTGAGTTCTACTAGGATGGTCAGACCTTCGACCTTCGCCGCGTGTCTTGGAGCTCTACGGGTGGCAGTCATCATCTGAAAATCGTGTTTAATGGATGGATGGTGCGTAACTTGTCTTGATGACGTTCCGTATCCACGGTGGTTTCTTACTTTCTTCCGCTAGACTGTGCCTTGCCACATCGAGGACATGTAAACTACTGTCACTCGTTTGGAACTGCTGAGCAAGAGCGGGCTTGATTTCATGTCCATTCCCTTGCGATGAAGCGTTCCTGCTGGGCTCGTTCGATGACCCTTCATGGGCGTTGACGAGCACTAGAGCTCCGAGGCACCGACGTTGGCGAAGTTCTGGGCGTCGATTCATCGTCTGCCTGGACTCGTCCGCTGACTGTACCTCGTCTCAATGACCAGCCTCCGAAGAAGGGAACCGGCAAGACCCCCGCCCGCGCCCCTGGCGCTGCCGGCAAGTCGACCAAGCAGGTCAAGAACCCCCTCTTTGAGTCGCGCCCGAAAAACTTTGGCATCGGTATGGACGCGTGTGCTTGTCCTCTCCCTGGCTCGCTTGCTCACTCCTTTTCTCCATACGCGCAGGCCAGGACATTCAGCACAAGACGGACCTTACCCGCTTCGTCAAGTGGCCGGAATACGTTCGCTTCCAGCGCCAGAAGGTCATCCTCTCCCAGCGTCTCAAGGTCCCGCCCTCGATCGCTCAGTTCTCGCACACATTGGACAAGAACACGGCGACTCAGCTCTTCAAGCTCTTGAACAAGTACCGTCCCGAGACAAAGCAGGAGAAGAAGACTCGCCTCGAGGCTACCGCAAAAGCCACCGCCGAGGACCGGCAGGACAAGGTGAGTGTCGGGACGATGTGTCGTGCTGTCGGCTGCCCTAATGACCGCGTTCAGGACAAGAAGCCGCTCTTCGTCAAGTACGGCCTCAACCACTGCGTTGCCCTTGTCGAGGCAAAGAAGGCTGGACTCGTCGTCATCGCGCACGACGTCGACCCTATCGAGCTCGTCATCTTCCTCCCTGCTCTCTGCCGTAAGATGGGCGTCCCGTACGTCATTGTCAAGGGCAAGGCCCGTCTCGGCACGGTCGTCCACAAGAAGACCGCCGCCGTTGTCACGATCCAGGATGTCAAGTCCGAGGACCAGCGTGAGCTTGCGACTATCGTCTCCGCCGCCAAGGCAAACTTGTGAGTATTTTGCGGCACATCCTCGTGCCCCTTTACTCATGCCGTGTCTCTCTTCAGCTCCGACAAGTACGAGGACCAGCGTCGCCAGTGGGGCGGTGGTCTCCGCGGTAACAAGTCGGCGCAGATGATGAAGAAGCGGGCAAAGGCATCTGGCCAGACCATTGCTGCTTCCACGCTCCAGAAGCTCTGAGCGGCTCGGGGATGCAGAGGGGGGACATGCATTATGTGTACTGCATGTTGTTGCGAGCGATGCTATGACATATGCTCTTCTTGTGCACGCCGCTGCGATCGTTTGAGTTGCACTCGTGAGATGCACTCGAGAAAGGGCAAGGAAGAAGAGTCAACTTAGAACCTTGCTCTCCGCCACTACGATGTCGTTCTTAGGCTTCCCCTTCCTGAGCGAGCTCCAGACTCTCGATCTGTTGTCTGTGAAGGAATAGAAAGTCGCGGAATCTGTGACAAGCATCATGAGGGTCACTCTCCTTGCTCTTGCATCTGCAGCGGGAAGCGCAACATCCCTGGCGGCGCACCAGTCGAGGTCAACACCAGCTCATGTACCCAACCCGCAAGTCCCTCTTACAGAATATTACACAAATCGTACGCTCTCCTTCTCGCTCTGGCCTATACGTATGTGCTGATCTCCTGTCCGCTACAGCCGTGCTGGACGGAAACTATGCCGACCCCTTCATGTTCACTTACAACGATTCTTTCTATCTGCTTCCTACTATGCCGGATGGCTCTGTTTCGGTCTTTAGATCCACCCAGCTCGATGACTTTCACGACGCTGAGCCCAAAGTCTTATGGACGCCGCCGAATCCTCCAGTCTGGGCGCCGGAGATCCATAGAGTAGATGGCGAGTGGTATGCGTACTGCGCTTTGGGCGACGGAGATGGAGATGCTGGTCATCGGTGAGCTCTCTCATTACTCTATTACATCACAATGCAACTAACCCTTAGAGTGCAGTATGCACGTGCTGAAGGGCACAAACGCCTCTGACCCCTCCGCGCCGTTCGAGGATCTCGGCCAAGTCACCACCGCAGATGAGAACTATGCAATCGATGGAACTATCCTCCAGCACCCGCGTGGCAATTATTTCATTTGGTCAGGCAAGGATTCGCCGGCTACCGAACTCATTCAGTACCTGTACATTGCGAAGATGGACGGCCCGACGCGACTCATCGACCCGAGGGTTACTCTGCATAGTCCGTTTTACTCCGATGGAACTAAGAAGGATTGGATGTGGTCTCCGAACGGGTATGCCGTGAATGAAGGCCCACAAATCCTGCCGTCACCAGATCGCCAGAGGTTCTTTGTTGTATACTCGGCGTGTGGAAGCTGGGATCCGTGCTATTCACTTGGCATCATGAGTATAGGCCACGATCAGGATCCGCTTGACTTGAAGAGCTGGTGGGTCAAAGATGACGGTCCTGTCTTCTCGAGGAGCGCAACCACCGTAGGCGTCGGACATGCATCATTTACTCACGATGCCGTACGTCGGCTATTTTTCTTTCGTGGATGATATTGGTTCATTAATATATCACAGGCAGGAGTGCCGTATATTGCTTACCACGGATGGGACAAGAACGACACCGCGGGATGGCAGTCGAGGAAGGTTTTCGTCCAGTAAGAACCACATTTTCTATTCGTCCACGAAACGGACGTCATGACCGTGATACTTAGGCATTTTGACTGGGATAATGACGGGCTTCCCCAATTTCCTTTACCAGGTGCGTTGCACCGATATTCACCTATGATATGTGCATCAAAACTAACACTCGCCGCAAAGCTGCGATCGGGGAAGTGTTGCCGAAACCAATCGGGTTTTGATGGATGGGGATCTTCTGGATCGACACAAGACACAATATTATAGCAACTAAAGAGTTGTTTGTACTTGTCAATGACTCCCTGTTGAAAGTTTCCGATGGACAGTTTGAGTTATGAAGATGAGAGACACGATCACGTGTGTGTGATCCAACGCGATCGTCACATGCAGTGTCCTCGACCCTCTCTACCTTGCGCTGCCATGGCTGAAAATACATCCGAGGCCGAATTTATGGCCTCTTTGCTGGGTGATATCGAAGCCTCTTTCTTCAACGCTGTGCCCTCTCCCGCCACCACTCCTGTCAAATCCACGCCGCGCAAACGAGCACGTTCCCCGACGAAGCCGTTGTCTAATGGCGTTGCTGGGCCTAGCACTCCTACCCGCTCTGCCAAGCGTGGCAAATCATGCACGTCAAATGAGGCACTACCCGTCAAACTCCAGGAAGAAGGCTTGGGCGAGGACCTCGATGCTCTTCTCGAGGGCGCAGAGGAATGGGCATGGGACGACGTGCTCACCCCACACAAGGTGAAGCCTGCGTCGCCGCGCGAGTCTCTCATCGCAGTATCAAAGCCTGCTCCTCTACCCGCCCTTACTTCTTTCATGACGACATCGCCGAGCAAACCTGTTCACACATCGTGGGAGCCGGACCCGTCTGTACGATGCATTATCGAAACAGTCCAAGCGGCGGATGGTACAGGTCGAGCACAGAAGGTGCGATGCCATGTTTTGTCTCTCTTTCATGCATACCAACTCGGAAAGTAGAATCTGGTCGTTCGCGTAGAACCCAGTGACGAGCGCAGAGCTGTCATCCTGCAAGATGATTGGGCGGAAAGCGACGTCCATCCTGGCGACACTATCAACGTTGTTGGCTCTTTCACCTGCCCTATGTCGAACTCGACCTCGAACCTTCCTCTCATCATCATCTCTGCCAAAAGTGGCCTGCTTGTCACAAATCCCGACTATCTCCTCATTGCTACTTCTATCGCATCAGCATCGAATTGCCTCCGCAGAGCCGTTTTGAACCTCTCGATACGGTCCCCATCAGATTCCTCGCCAGCGCTGCTATGGGGCAACTTGCTCCACTCGGTGATGGAGAAGAGCCTAGCAGATGGACGGTGGGGAGACGAAGACATTGACAAGAAGGCGAACGAGATGGTGCAAGCGAGCATGTCCGAGCTCATTCGAGTTGGTGTTACTGTCACGCAAGCAAAGCGAGAGCTCAAGATTCGTGCTAAAGGTCTTCGATCATTCGCCGACAAGTACCTCTCTGACCTGCCCAAGGTAACGAATTGATCGCACCAAAGGCACGATTACACGCTTATGACACGCAGGATGATGCTATTCTGATCTCGAATAACGTCGGTCGAAACGAGAACAACGTGCTCGCCATCCAGAAGACGCTCGATGTCGAGGAAGACATCTGGTCCCCCGCTCTTGGTCTTCGAGGAAAGCTCGATGCCTCCGTCCACGCTGTGATCCAGCCCGCACCACTGGATCCGGCTTTCCGGAGCTTCATAAGAGTGAAAAGCAATGTCAATATGGACGATAAGCGACGCGAAGGCTCTGTGCCATTTGAGATCAAGACTGGCCGTTCATCGTCTATTATGGAGCACCGAGCACAAACGATGCTATACACCCTTCTGCTCTCCGAGCGTACCGCGACACCCGTACCCAGTGGTCTGCTGTACTACACCCAGGAAGATAACGTGATTGAGGTACCGGCGGCGCGAAACGAGGTTCGGGGCCTCATAGGCGTGCGAAACTCTCTGGCAAGCTGGACCAGCAAGAGAGGCCGCCAATGGGACGCTGCATGGAAGGCACGGGCGCGTATGGAAGTTCGAATGGATGATGATGATCTAGTCCTTGAGAAGTCGAGTGACGAGCCCGAACCCAACGATGGGCCATTCCTACCGCTGCCGATCGATGAAGAGAGAGTATGCACTCGATGCTACGCCGTCGACACATGCATGCTTCTACGTCGGGTAGGACGCTTCGTTTGCGATTCTGACTCACATACTCATTCTCGCTCTAGGCTGAGGAACTTCCTCCTCCACCAGCGTCATCGGTGCTTGGTGACTTGTACGAGCGCAAGACGTCGGATCTGACCCCTGAGCATGCAAGTTTCTTTCGCAAGTGGGAGCGTCTCATTGCGCTTGAGGATCACGAAAACAATCGACACCGACGCGAACTGTGGACCATGAATGCTGGCGAGCGAGAGCGCTATGGGCGCTGTTTTGGCGGGATGTCCCTAGACGGGAACTTCAGACCGTTGAACTCCACGGTTGAGCCGGTCCTATCGCAAGTCAGCCTTGTCGACGGCGAGGAAGAGGAGAGTCAGCCCATCGGCTCAACTGCGGACAACACAGGACGTGGCATCCACCGTGCTACCCATCGCTTCGTCCGCTCCCGACACTTCACCTCTGCATCCTCGGCCCCTTCTTTACTCGCTGGTCACATATCAGCTGGTGATGCCATCGTGGTCTCGGCGGAGCCACTTTTATGGCCGGGTCTGGGATATCATGGAGAGCGCCGAGGGAGGGGCGTGCTTGCGCTCGCCCGTGGCTTTGTCCTCTCACTGACTCCGGAGGAGGTCATTCTTGGGCTGGACCACTTCCTCGATACACAAGCCATTGGAGAGCGGATGAATCGTGCCGTCCGTGGCAAGCCCGGCGACACTGTCGAAGTTCTCTTCCGTATCGACCGCGAGGAACTCGTCGGAGGAGCAAGCCGTCTGCGGGGCAACCTCGCGCAGCTCTTCTATCCGAGTGCGAAACGACGCACTCGTGAGCTCGTCGTCGACCTCGCGCCACCGCTGTTCGAGACTCCTCCGCCAGGGACACCGGAGTTCCCACGAGAGCATCCTGCGTGGGTGTTGAACATCCCCCAAAAGACGGCACTTGACGCAGCATTACGGACGCAGGACTACGCACTAGTGCTTGGTATGCCCGGAACAGGAAAAACGACCATGATAGCGGCACTCATTCGGTCTATCGTGGCACGTGGTCAGACTGTGCTCCTCGCAAGCTACACACATTCGGCTGTGGACAACGTGCTATTGAAACTACTTCTTGACGACTTTCAAGTCTTGCGAGTCGGGAACATCGACAAGGTGGGACCGGTTTGCCGAACCCATCCAGTGACAAGATGCTGACGATGAGTGAATAGATTCATCCAGATGTACGCAGCATGACGCTAGCCGAAAAGCGACAGGCAGCGACCATCGAACAGCTCGAATCGCAGATGATGACACCGCCTGTCGTCGCGACCACCTGCTTGTCCATTGACCAGTAAGTAACACGCATTGTGATCGACCTTCCTGTTACTGATCCACGTTATAGCCCGCTCTTTGCACGCCGGGAGTTTGACTACTGTATCATCGATGAAGCCTCGCAGATCACCCTTCCTGCTTGCATTGGCCCGCTTCGCTTCACAAGCCGCTTCATCCTGGTCGGAGATCACCATCAGCTCCCGCCACTCGTCAAATCACAGCCCGCTCGCACAGGGGGTCTTTCCGTCTCGCTTTTTCGGCGTTTGGCCGAGGCCCATCCGGAGGCGGTCTTCCCTCTGGACGAGCAATACCGGATGTGCGAGGACATCATGTCTTTGGCAAATCGAACGGCCTATAACGGTCGATTACGATGCGGCAACGATACGGTTGCCAGGCGTTCCTTGGTTCTACCGATTCCTCGTACACTAAAGTGTGCCCATGATCAACGAAAGTGTTGGCTGGAGACCGTTCTTCGACCAAGGTATGACTTCGACCTGGACTACGATGACATCACGTCCTCCACTAACACCCTGCGCAGCATGAGGGCAATCTTTATCTCCACATCCAAGCTCGGCTCCATCGCTCACGATACCCGGGCCGGAAGCCTACCTCAGAACATGTTCGAGGCGTCGCTTGTTCTCCGTCTCACGCGGGAGCTTCTCCGTGCAGGTCTCTCTGGCAAGGAGCTTGCTCTGCTGAGTCCCTACCGTCAACAGAATAAAGTGCTTGGGGCAGGTATACTGGATGTGAAGGAGGCCGGCGCCGCAGATGTCGAGGTTCTCACTGCGGATCGTGCACAAGGGCGTGACTACGAGGCCGTCATCGTCTCTCTCGTTCGTGCCAACGACGAGGGCCATGTGGGCTCGCTCTTGACGGACGAGCGTCGGATCAACGTCGCGCTCACCCGAGCGCGCAGCAAGTTCGTGCTGGTCGGGTGCGCACGCACTCTCCGAGGGTCGCCTATTCTCGCCAACGTCCTCGAGCTTATGGAGACTCGTGGCTGGATCTACGAACTCGAACCAGGCGAGGAAGGCCTTCACGAAACATCTGCGACCATGGACGATCATCCGTTGGCTATCAAGGAAGAGGTGCTTGACATGAAATCGGGGGTGTCGCACGTGGTGGAAGAAAAGCTTACAATGCCCACGGGGACACCAAACGTAAAGGAAGAAGAGCAGGCCGTGTACACCCTGGACACGCCGAAGTTAGTCATGCAGTTGGCGGTGAAGACGGAAGCTTTCGATCGTCAACCACATCCGGCCACACACCCAAGCATCAAGGCAGAGGAGCCAGACATCATTGACGTGGACCTAGACTCCGACATAGAGCTCACACCTACCCTGGTTGCGCGAGTTCCTATCGACGAGGCAGTACCGGTCAAGGTGGAGGCGCTTCCTGGTCTTCTTACCGCAGACGTGATTGATCTCTCGGACGATTGACATCTGTGAGCTTCTCAGCCTTTTCCTCGTTGCAGCGACTGAGCAAAGCTACAGTAGTTGAGCATGTTATCCAAGACACCGTTGTATCTCTTCCCACGTTAAATCCGTTTGATTTGCGGTGGACTCGCTTTCCCACGCATGAGGGAGTGGCCGCCTACACGGCCGGCGTTTTCATCATGCTAAAGAGCATCATGCATGCGTATTCTCGGTTGGTATGCTTCTTCTGCTGCTGGACTGCATTCTAGTGGTGCCCAACTGCAGTCTCGGCGCTGTTTGCTCTCCGAGCGCTAGCTCACTTCTGCGTGATGCACTGCTAGTCGCGGGCATATAGTGACATGCTACGCTGCCGCAGTCGTTGCTCTCGAGACCCGATCCCGCTTTCTTTGTCTGGTGAATGACCTGAGGCTAGTCCTCTGTTTGCTCTCCGCGAAACGCAATGGATGCGGCTCTGATATCCAACAATGATCTGAATGTGGCTATGGCGACACGATACCTTACCCGTGAGTAGTCGCGGCTCTTGTGCAAGACGATGCTGACTCCGTACAGTGGCGGGCATTATCTTGGTTGTACACGATCATGTGTCGACATTCGGCTCGGAACGTCGCCTCATTTGGAAAGCCCCACGATCCTTTGTCAACTTTCTTTTCTTGTTCAACCGTTATCTTGTTCCTCCTCTTCTTGTCCTTGGGTTCTGTTGCTTGAGTGGATTTGCTGGTTTTAGTCTCTCGAATGATGTGAGTCTTGTCTTCTCCTGATCGAGACACCACGTTGCTCACAATCAAGACTAGACTTGCTGGTCTGTGTGGGTGATTGAGTCGACCTTCGCATTGATATCACTTGCCATTGGAAATGGTATCGTGACGAGCCATATTGTACGACTCTGGGACGACCACAAGGTGAGATGCCCTACAATCCCAACCCATCGATGTCTCGCTAAACTCTATATGCACCCTCAGCCTATCTTCTATGTGGTGTGGGGAGGTTACGCTGCTGCATACGTTACGTCGTCCTTGACGATGGCGTTCGCTCTGGCAGCTTTGAAACCCGAAGGTAAGCCCGATCTGTTCTTTTCTTATCAACGAAGACGAACTCACGTGTCGACACAGTTCCTATTTTATGGGTTGAAGAGCTGCACTCATGTGTTCCGATCAAAACGACTGCGCTCTACATCCCGGCGTGGACTGTGCCTCTCGTCTACGAATTCATCCTTCTTGCCGCTCTCATCTGGAATGCTGTAGACCGACCGCGCCAATCCGACGTCACGCTCGCACGCTCACTCCGCAACGATGGACTGCTTTATCTTGTTGTGCGTACACTCTCACGAGCTATTGCTCAAATCTCCGGAGCACTCACCTGCCTCCGATAGGTACTCACGCTTCTTCGAGTCATCCAATTTTCTCTCGTTCTTACACGGAACCCGGGGTACTTCGTGCTTCTTCAATTGTGAGTCGGCCATTTCACCCTGGAGTTCTCAAAACAGCCTCTCACCGGCACGTATGCAGCTTTTTTTGGTCGGTCGTGACCATCACTCTGAGTCGTTCATTCTTGTCGATGAGGCAGACTGAGGCACTTCGTCGAGCGAGGGAGAGATCCGAAAGGCTCCAAAGGCCAGTCGAGTCACCGGTGCTTTACATCGGGCAGCACAAGCACATGTTCAGAGACGATGGCTCTTCGTGTTCTCTTGACATATGATTGTGTCGTGTGCGTCAGGTTGGGGAAGCAAAGGTTGCAGTAGATACGCAATAGAATGCAACAGCACCAGTCTTTCTACGCAGGTAGAGCTTTGTGGCAAGGCTTGTGCTTCTCGGGAACCAGTTGCACGACAGCGTAGCATAGCTGCAACCTGGCGTAGTGAGCCCAACCCTACACACCTTTGAGAAGTCGTCCGGCTTGCAGGACACGGACCCATCTTATATGCCTGAAGGCGCGATGGGCTGTGGCTCTCCAGGATCACAACGGTCCTCACTCAGGGGTATTTGTGCCTGTGACGAGCGTACAGTGCCTGGGCGAGAGGGAGCGCGCGAGTGCAACGTCGAGGGTGAGGATATGGCGGCGTATTGGCTACTGGTATAGAGTCATCAAGTGCTACGCGGTGGATGTTTGTCGAAGCCAACGCTTCACAATGTGCGAGCGCGAGCGAAGAGAGCGACGTGAGGAAAAGAGAAAGAGGTCCTAATCGGCACTCGGGCTCCTTGCATCATTTCATTGCTGTATCGTGTACCTTTATATATCCTTGCTCGCTGTGTTCATTAGATAGAGAGCTAACCGGAGAAGATTTGATTGTGAGAACCCAGAATCAATAAGAATCGACGATGACGCCCCCGCACGATGCACCTTTTACCGCTTACCATCACTTCACCTCTCCCCGCTGAATCGCCATGTTTTGGATAAGGCCACCGCGGGTTGGACTCCCGGCCTGCTCTTGGACCTCGACATCGCCACGGCCACCCCGCCAGTCTCATGCCCTTGAGTGCGCTGCACGCTATAGCCCGTCCAAACAGCTACTCGTTACGCGTCTCCAACCATGTCTGGGGCAGCAGCTACAGGCGTGCCTTTGCTTTCTGAATATGATGTGAACATAGCGCTCGTCACGCGATATTTCTGCCGTACGTTCCCCAGTACGCGATACCGAGCACGCGGCTCACCCTGTGTGCACTCCGCAGTTGTTGGGCTAGTCATCATTACTCATGACCACGTTATGTCCCTCGACGTGGAGAGGTACCTCATCTGGCAGGCTCCCCGATCATTCTGCAAATACGCCTTCCTGATCAACCGTTACTTCGTTCCCGTGGTCTTCTTCATATCGTTCATCACCCTGAGCGGCTTCGCTGGCCTCGGTCTGACCACAGAGGTGATAGTTGGTGCTTCCGCGAATGCGTTCAAAAACTTATAAGTTCGACATGTAGTTTTGCTGGGGATCATGGTTGGCAGGAGGCTCCTCTATCTTCGCATCCCTTGCTTTGGGCAATGCGGTGATCACTACTCAGGTGTGTGGTCACTAGCCAGCCACTTCCCATCTTCTTATCGTCATTGCAGATAGTCAAAATATGGGACAACCGAAAGGTGTGTGGTCACTAGCTCTAGCTACTTCCCGTCTTCTGAGCGTCATCCATTGCAGGCGATACAGCGTCTTGTCTGGTCAGCATACGCCATCACATATTCGACTTCGCTGGCAACGTTTATCGCGCACAGCTTTGGCCAAAGAGGTGCGTACAGTCCACTTGACGATATCAGTCGTAAATTCACACACGTAATCTGCAGCGTTCATCATGTGGATACCTGCTATTAATGCATGTCTCGCACTTAAGATATCCCCATTCTTGATCCCTACATGGGCCGTCCCTCTCGGTTACGAACTATTCCTCCTCTTCATTCTTATTTGGAATGCCATCGATCGGCCCCGACAGAGCAACGTCTCTCTCATTCGCACATTGCAGCGAGACGGGATTGTATTCATGATGGTAAGCCCCTGCATCCTAGCACAGCGTCGTCGGGAGGCTGATTTGCATCATAGGTGATGGTTAGCCTTCGGGTTGCCCAAGTTGGCATAGTTGCCTCCCTGGATCCCACCAAGTTCCTCCTCATCTTCTTGTTCGTAATATTCCATCATCTGTAAGGATACACGTCTGACCTGATCGTTTCAGCCTGATGTGGGCCATGGTCATCGTGACACTCAATCGCTCCATCCTCGCGATGCGAAGGGAAGAAATTGAGCAGTCCAAGTGGGACGTACCTGAGCCTACCGGCGATTCATTGGTGCTTGATACATTCGTCCGACTGCCGAACAAAGGACGTCTGCGCCTATCTTCGTCTCAAACGGACACGGAGGCACCGATACATGTCGGGAGATCTTTCGTCCAACACTGAGCGTATGTATAAGCTCAAACATCTGTACGCTGCTAAAAACAGTGACGACCGGCGCCCGAACAGCTATACGTTTTGCGCTGCACTAGCCGGGGATATCTCGCCTCTTGAGATATATCCGGTCTGAAGGAGGTGGACATCATCACATGCCGTGCCTTGCTCCGCATGGCTGCGCCATCTGCTTTGGGAGGAGCCGATAGATCGGATACAAATGCTTCCGCACACCGTGGCCTCGGACGTTTTTGATGTCTAACATTGAATGTTGATTGACTTGTCGCCAGGCTGTAGGCAGTTGGCTTGGGTCCAACAGAGCGCAGTCCGATAGTGCAGAAGCACTTGCCACAAAGACCGGAGGCATCACGGCATGCCGCATGCGCACTGCGGTTGTCTTCTCGTCCGCCATCATCTTCACACGAGACAGGAACGCGGTTCGAAGCATGCTTCCTCGATCACAAAACTCTGCGCTGCGATGCACTGCTACTAGGCTAGATCCTGGCTCATGCATACATCAACGAGCTCGAAGGGTCGCCAGTGGCTGCTCCTGATGTCCCCGCTCCCGCGGCCAGCTTCCGCCTGAGTGCGCTTCGTCGTCTGGACCGATTCCTCGTTGTCCAACATGTCCCAAAGTCTCCCGCCAGTCGGAGCTGCGATGTTTTCGGAGTACGACTGGAATATGGTGCTGGCGACGCGGTACATCTGCCGTGCGTTTGTGTCCTATCGTTTGCCACGCTTCAGCCAACCGTCTGTGTCCCACAGTCGCGGGGTTGGTGCTTCTCATCCATGACCACATCACCTCGTTGGGCATGGAGCAGCGTTTCATTTGGACCGCGCCCCACTCATTGGCAAAGTACGCCTTTCTGCTTAATCGATACCTGGTCCCGCCGGCAATTATCCTGGCATTCGTCAGTATCAGCGGTTTTGCTGGCCTCACACTTTCAACCGAGGTGAGTTGTCGCTTGGTGGTCATATAGTTTGGCGGTCTCAGGAGCTTCCTGTACAGGCTTGTTGGAAGGTTTGGGTAACGGAGGGATCGTGCGTCATCGTGTCATTTGCTATTGGGAACTGTATCATTACCAGGGAGATCATCAACCTCTGGGACGGTCGGAAGGTACGTTACCCGAGCTTAGCTCGTGACCCCGTTAACAAATATCATTCTCAAGGCGATTCAAGTTTCCGTCTGGACGGGATACGTTGTGGCGTATGCAACAGCGCTTGTTGCCTTTATTGCCAGCAGCCCCATGCAGAAAGGTGAGACTTTGTCTACAGTCGCGCTCAGCTGTGATACTCACGATGTCCTCCTCATAGTCAATGTCATATGGATAGGATTCGGTCTGAACACATGCGCTCCCATCCAGATCTCGCCACTATTCATTGTGTCCTGGGCTGTACCGTTGGCGTACGAAGTCCTGCTTCTCGTTGCGCTCGTATGGAATGCAGTGGACCGGCCAAGGAAGGCTAACGTCTCGCTCGTCCGTTCGTTACGGAGAGACGGCATTGTCTTTATGTTGGTGAGAGACGACGCTGAGTGTGCGTTTGATAGTATCATCCCTCTGATCACTTCTCTCTCAGGTTATGACTTGCCTTCGGGTAGTTCAGGTCGGCATGGTTGCGTCACTAAAAGCGACGAACTTTCTCCTCCTTCAATTGTACGTCCTAATCAACAGCTTTGCACATGATCACTCAACCCCTCTCAGCCTCATCTGGACGATGGTCACGATCACCCTCAACCGCTCAATCTTGGCTATGCGCAAAGAAGAGACTCAGCTAGAGCCAAACTGGATTGCACCGGAACCGACTCCTGATACGTTCCGCTTACCGAGGAGAGCGATGCATAGTCTTTCGCGATCGAGCAAAGGGATGAACTCGCCTATGCACATTCAACAATCATTCCTGGAGTGTTGATCGACACTGTGTACCACTGTCAGTGTAAGAATAAGATGCTTGCTCGCTGAGGTGTAGCTCGAAACTGGATGCATTCCACAACAAAGCAACACTGCAGAAGCACACGAAGGGTATCTATAAATCTCTTGCAGGAAGGTGGCAAGTATCAACGACCACAACCGAAGTCTGGGTGACCGAGCGTCCATGACCCTTCCTTCTAACTGAACTTCCTCAAGCCGCTTAGAGCTCGTCGCACCACGGGAGGGAGTCATCACTGGGGTCGCCAGTGGAGTCAATCTCCTCGGCCGCAGAGCTGGTGGCAGCGGCGTAGTTCGCGACGGGAGTGGTTGCAGAGGCGGCAGCGGTGGAAGAGGCAGTCGAAGCGGCAAGGAGACCGCTCGACGGAACGGCCGGGACCTGAACGGCCTTGGCGACGCAAAGAACCTGGCCGATGTAGATGTTCTGGCAGGCGGAGTCGACCTGCGGGTTGTTGGTGAAGAGAAGGGTCGAGTTGATACCAGACTTGTTCTGGATGATGTTGCACGTACTGCACAACGTGTTAGCCTGATACCTGCAACTGGAAAGGGGTCAAGCTTACTCGTGCAGCTGGACCGTGTAGGTCTCCTTGCAGTCCTCGGCGTCGTTGGTTCCCAGGCAGAGAACCTCACCAGGCATGAGGTTGAAGCAACGGCTGTTGACCTGCGGGTTGTTCGCCATGAGCTGGTACCTGTCCATGGGTGTTAGCGACACGCTCCAGCTCATGAGGGCAGGCAGAACGCACGAAGACACGGTGTTCGCCTTAGAGATTGAGTCACAGATATCACCCGCCTTCACAGTGTACTCGCGGGCACATGTCGCTGAGACAGCTATAGAAAGGGCGGTCGTCAGAACCCCTGCCATGGCTCATCGACCGTACGGTACGTACACGTCGCGAGGGCGGAGAGGGCAAGGACGATGGTGGCAATGTTGAACATGGTGCAGGGTAAGAGAGAATGCGAAAGGGGATGAAGAACGAGTGTGGGGGGCAGACAGCGAGTGTGAGGAGAGGCAGATGAGGATGGGAAGAGCGAAAGCAGACGTGGGTCCGCCAAGATCCTCGCCCACTCGTTTCGAGGGCACGGCGAACCCGGGGCGCGTGACGTAAGCTGCTTCCGCCGCGCCGATCACTTTCATGTCCGGCTCTTTATTCGTTCACAACACTCCTCTCTGAGCATAAAGGTATCGAGTTCAAGCTCGCATAGTCTACAGACACGTCCTCGCACCCGAATCCCCGAGCCTGCTCACACCACGGCCGCCGCGCACGTTGCCATCGTGCACAGCACGTAGGAATTGCAAACTAGAAGCAGACGCCGATCAAAAGAACATCACAAAAGCCATGAATCCTCCACTCACTCAAACCTCTTCCAGATATCCTTGCACGATGAGATGCTCCACGTCCGCTCGGCGCACCATGAAGCGCTGGCCTTTGCGAAAGTCGATCGCACCCAGCTCGGTTTGGATCGTCCCACAGTCTCGCACAACGCGCACCAGTACATGCAGATCCTTAGGCGGCTTGTCAACGCTCGCCATGATGTCGAGCTCGGCATAATCCGTGCGAAAGTCGAGTATGCTCGCGTTATATGAGCGCAGAAAGTCCACTTCGTGGGGCGATAGCTTCGATCGCGTATCTTCCGAGGAGAGGAGATGCGGGAGCGCGCCGCCGACAGACCAGTACATCGCGCGTAGGCGATCCAGTCGATGCGAGTGATAGGCAAGCAGACACCGCTTGTTGCGGTTAATCGCAGTTTGATACACCAGCAAGGGCACGGTCAACTCGGTCGCTTCGTCCGCAAGCGTCAGCTGGCTGTCGTCTTGCGGCTCTTGGGAAGCGAGCGCGGCTTGGAGAAGCTGTTCTAGCTGTCGCTGTTCGCGGATGATCGCGCGCACGAGCGGATCGTTGTACTTGAGCAGCGTGTCTGTGCCTGTGGAACGCTTCGACTCGGTGACTAACTGAGTCGCAAGGTCGCCATATTGACGCGTGTCTGCGGACATGAAGGGATGAGGTAGGAGACACGTGCTGTGACGTCACGCGCCGCGCAAAGAGTTGCGACAGCGTTCATGCTCGTTATACGCAAACACTTGTTTCTACGGGTATTCATATTCTATAATAGATCCAATCTAAAGTGCTCCGCTGATTATTTATACATGGATACCTTACTGTGAAGTCTACACAATCTCGTTTCCGCTCTCTGTCGTCAGCATAGGACTGCAAAGTTGGTTGAACGTGGTCGCCTTTTCCCCAGCCTCACGTACATGCATCAAGAGCTTTGGCTATTCCTGTGCCTGCACTGAATGATATCTACTGTTATACACATACACAGAGCGCTGTTACAGTATAGCCCAGACCGGCCCACTAATGAACTTCAGAGAGCCCTTGCTGTTTGTGGTCCAAACAGCTTCACATCCACCCCCCACCATGATAGTTGTCGTGATCGCGGATCTTTTTGATTGAAGGCGGTTCTTGGCCATCCTTAGGACCATGCTGAGAGTGCAATAATAATCGAGGAACGTTCCATCCACATACATTCTCTCCAACGCAGGCAGATCGCCATTAAGTGGCCAGGGTACCGGTAGGGAGTCGAACGGGTTATCCTGACGCCCGCCATCCATCTTGAAGGAGATACTCATTGCGGTGACTGTAGATAGGACACCCTCGAATGCTGACGCAGATCGGTGCGATAGACGTAGATGAAGATAAGTCTCTGGCGAGCTGTATACATCGGAGGTCAACACGGAGAATGTGTAGCTGTGTGACAACCCTCGGAGTTTGAGGCTCAAGCAAATGTGAAGCTCCCCGTCAGCTAGAGGTTGGGTGCCCACCGTTCCTCGTTCAAACTCGCGTGCGAAACGATTGATATCGGCCATCATGACTGCGAATACGGGCGAGGAGCTTGAAGCGTCGTCATCCGTGTTGCACATGACAAGGTGACCTGAGAACAAGGGAGTTTCCTGCACGGCCGACCAGAGAGTTTTTGTGGGAGCGAACATGACGACTCGCTTTAAGTGAGGCACAGTATCAGATTCGGGCGCTACGGGTATACCCTCGTGATATATCAATGTGTTGTGCAGTTCGAGCGACACAAGGTGAGGAGTGCTCTCAAATGTATGGGAAAGGCCGCCTGATCTTGAAAATTCACAACCGATCAAGCGAAGATGTTGAAGATGGGGACAATGCGCTAATATGTCGATGGCTGCTTGTGCAAGTGTCGTAGACGTTAGCATAGATGTTTGACCTCCAAGGATGTTCTTTGGTGAAGGCCATCTAGGCCGGCGTCCACACTCAACTGCTATATCCAAGGAGCGAACAAAGGGAGCGGCCCGACCGTGACCGAGAACGTGCACAGCAGCAGAACTGTCGCGAAAGTGTAGGCGTAACGCATATGTGCGATGAATCAGAGGATCTAATATATCCATCATAGCAAAAAACGCTTTGCAGTTCCACAGGTATTGTACGCGAAGCTGACGGGTCTTGGCTCGTTCAACGCACTTGGCTATCCAGCGGCGCGGCCGACGACAGTCGATGTATGACCAGATCTCAGGGACCCCAATAGCAGCAGCACGCAGATGAGAGCAGACCGACATGATAGCCCCCACACCGGGCAGACGGGAATCCATCTAGTGGAGCATCTTGAATATGTGCGCAACGATCTCTTGAGGCGAGCGGCATATCGGAGCATGTATGTTCCGCCTCGTCTTTAAGCTCTGGATGTCGCGGTGGATAACCATGTCCGTTTTCAAATTCTCCAGGGCTGCGAGCTTGGAACCGATGCCCTCAATTGTCTCGGTGGACAACATGGTGGTGCGAGGTAGAAAGACAGATGGATCACGTGTTCCATTTTTGCGAAGACGCCACATCCGGCGACTCGATCTGGCAAGGAGACAGCAGGTTTATACCCACACCCAATCCTATCAACACATTTCAATCGGCAGCGGATATAATGTATCTGCAAGGCCAGGCTGAGCCAGGACATTGTCCTCTCGAGACGGCAGAGTACTGCGTTCATGGCGCCACATCATGATGTGCATTCAAATGTACAGTAAGTATTGCCCCGCCCACGACGTTCCGTTATAGCACCTCGTTCTATCAGCAGCAAAGGTTGCGATAGATGTGGATGGCTTCAGTCAACCATGTCGCGAACCTCTAATACCAAGCCACGGCAATCCGTCATGCGAGTGGACCTCCCAGCAGATAAACTCCTTTCCACGACCCACATGATTTCATCTTCGCACCACGTCCTCAGTGTGACGGTGACCATAGGATAGCCTTCGCTGGCGCATAATCCATGACTAACCCATTCTCCGATCATCACATCCAGCGCCGCAATCTCGAATCCCGTAGGATCGATGCTTATATCTGTCAGGGCTGGCAAGTCGTCTGCAATAGGCCAGTACACGAAGGTTATGGGAGGCTTTGTGGACGGCCAGGTCTCTTTGCGATGGAGGTGGAGCTGGGAGACGGTAGGGAGGAGGTCCTCAAGCATACTGTACCTGTGGTGCGACAGTCGTAGATAGAGACCAGCATCGGGTGTGCAGGTCACATCTGACGTTCGAATCGAATATGTGAATACACACGATCTCCCTGTAGCGACGCAGACTGACAGAAGTACGTTCGCTGCTTGCAGTCCTCCTGACAACCGGTCTTGAAAATCTGTACAGAAGCGGACATCATATGCAACCTTCTCTACCGGGGCAGAAACAGTATCATCATTGTCGGTATTGCAAATGACGAGCTGGCCCGAAAACTCGGGCAGCGCCTGCAGCGCGGTTCAAATGGAGAGGATCGATACAGAGATGACCACCCGAGCCAGGCAGGGGAGTGAAGCAGGCGTTGAAGCAGTGGCAGCGGAGCCTGCTGAAGTGTCCCGCATCTCAAACGAGACGAGGCTGGGCGTGTTCGCGAACATCCTGGGAAGGCTGTCATATTCTATGAAGGGCCTGCAGGAATCCATACATAGATCATGGAGAACAGGGCAGAAAGGGAGCTCGAAGAGCACGACCCGTGTCAGCTTCAGAGACGTGAGCGCAAATGTGCGTCCCTAGAGGAGGTCTGAGTTGAGAATCAAAGGAGAAGCGTCTTGTGACATGGTCACATCTAGTGTGCGAAGCAGGGGCGCGTTCATACCGAGAACATTTGCCGCACTGTCCAGGGAGTCGAAGTGGATTGTCAGCGAGCGTACGCGATGCATCAGCGGAAGCAGTGTTTGCGCAGCCGGGACGCTGCTGCCCCACGACTGCACGTAGAGCTCGTGAGACTTGGCTCGTCCGATGCACAACCGGATCCAACGTTCCGGCCAGCGACAGTTCAGGTGCGACCACAAGTACGGGACTTCCAACGCTATCATACGCAAGAAGTAGCAGACCCTCGCGATCGTCGGCAGTCGGGACCCGCTGATGAACGGTATTAGTCCAAAGATCTGGACGATGAGCTCCGTAGGCAGTTGGCAGAGAGGAGCATGTATATTCAAGATGGTGCGGGTGGTATTTCTGTGAGCTATGGTGCCATCGAGGGTCGACATCATGGTCAGTGGAACAGAGGCGTTGTCGTCACGTGCAGAGCAGCGATCTTTCTCCGACCCTGGCGCATCGCATACATTCACACCTCCAGCAGAGTCATGCATCCGACTCCCCCTCCCTCACCCCGTGCTAAACGCGAGCGTCGTATCCCCGATCCTAAGCCTCACATTCCGCTCCGACGTCCACTCGAACCGGATCGCCTCAAGGCACTCCAGCTCGCTCATCATCTCTACAACGCCCATCAGCCCCCACCCCCTTAGCCACACCCCACCCCAACTCACCCGCCTCCGGCGCCGCAAACGGAAACACCCTCCCCGGCTCCCCCTGCGCGCCCTGGAAGAAGCTCGCAATCCCGCCGCCCGTCCTCCACACCCTTGCGCTGCCCTCGGGCACGCTCGCGCTCACGAGCCGGCGGCCGTCGGGTGCCCACGCGCACGCGGACAGCGCGGCGCGGTGGCCCTCGAGCACGCGCAGGCGCGTGCCCGTCTTGAGCTCGTACACGACGACCGCGCCGTCGGCTGTGCCGACCGCGAGCCGCTGCGACGCCGCGTGGAAGTCGACCGTCGGGAAGGTCTGCACGACGTGCAGCAGGACCTCCGTCGCCGCATCGAACACCGCATCCCGCTCCTTCGCCTCCGCAGGATCGAGGCTCCGCACCACCGCCTCGACGAGCCTGGGCAGCTGCGCACTCAACACAAGCGGCGCGCGGCGCACGATGAACGCGACGAGCTGCATCACCGCGCGCCGCGTCCCCACATCCTTCGGCACGAGGATCTCCTGCGCGAGCGCGCCGGCGAGGAGCGCGGGCGGGAGCGCAATCGCCGCGCGCCGCGCGAGCGCGGGCTCGGATGCGCTTAAGAGCACGAGCGCGCGTAGGAGGCCCGGCGCGGGCCAGAGCGCGAAGCCGCGCGCGGCGAGCGCGGTCGCGAGCGCGCGGTGCGGGCAGCTCGTGTCCTCGAGGGCGCGCACGAGCGCGCGACCGATGGTCGCGAGCGTGCTGTGCGGCCATCAGCGTGCTTCTGTTCGAGAACGCGGAGACCCCACCTCGAGCTGAGCAGCGCCGGGCGCGCGACCGCGATGTTCCCGCACAGAAACAGCGCGACGCTCGCGTCCCCGCCCTCCGCCATCACTGTGCGCATCAGTGCGTGCCCACTCCCAAGCGCACCCACACGCGCACTCACACGAGCCCTCCCATCCACGCACCACCTCCGCCAGCTCCTCGTCCCCCGCCTTTGCAACCGCCGCATCCGCGACGGCCCGCACCGCCGCGCGCGTCTCGCCTTCCACGAGCCCCAGATCAGCGGCGCGTGGCGGAAGAAGTGCGAGCACCTGCTCACCGCCCGCCGCGCGCCACCCGCGCGCGAGCGCGGGCAGCATGTGCGCTGTGGCCCGCGCGGCGGACGTGCGCGCGAGTGCCGCGGCGCTGTCCGCCATGTGGCCGAGCGTTACCCACGCGCGCAGCGCGATCGCGATCGCCATAAGCACGCCCGCGTCCGGCCCGCCGGGGTCATTGCCGATTGCGCCCGCCCGACCGACCCACGTCTTCTGGAGGGGGATGCCCAGCGCCCCACACAAGCCCTCCTCGACGCCGGGGCCCACGAGCATGCCCAGCACGGCTCTCAAGTCCCCGAGCCCCGCGCCCCTTACAACTTCCTCCGGCGCGAGCACGACCCTCGCCGGGCCCGCCGCGCGGAGCGGCGCGTACGGCGGCGTCTCCTCCTCGCCCACATCCCTGCACGCCCTCAGCCTCCTCCCCCTTCAAAAAAGGCAAGGGGGAAGGAGCTTACCAGACGACCTCGCCCGGCCCCATCATCTCCGTGACCCTCTCCACGCCCGCACTCGCGCGGAACTCGCGCGCGCCCGCGTCCCACAGGCGCGCGCGCCCGTCCGCATAGAGAAGCGCGAGGCGCTCGCCCGCCGCGTGGATGCGGCGCAGCGGCGCGCGCGCGCCGGGCACGATGTACTGGCTGCCGCATCACACCTACATTAGCGAAAGGACAAGAACGGAGGAGGGGAGGGGGGCGGACAAGAGGAGCGCGTCGAGCGCGAGGACGCCGAGGCTGCCGTCGGCCGACACGCAGAGCGCGCAGTCGCGCAGGCGGCCCGCGTCGACGACGACCACTCTTCTCAGGGGCTCGGCGAAGAGCGTCCAGCGCGCGCGGAGCGCGAGCGTCCTGCGCGCCCATCAGCCTCACTTTCCCTTCTCTTGTCGCACAGCAGGGCAGAACGCACGCGGCGTCCCAGACGAGCACGCCCCCGTCGTCCGCGCCGCCCAGTACCATCCCGCGCACGAGGGCGAGGTACGTCACCGCCCCGCCCGCAGGCACGCCGCTCGTGGTGCCGTTTAGACGCAGACGGCCGTCGGCGCAGCCGCGGAGGATACGCGTCGGGCTGAGGACGAGCACCGCTGTTGTCGCAGCTTCGGGGGAAGGGGGAGCGGTCCAGAGCGTGGTGGGCCCGCTGGGGGCGTGCAGGACGAGACATGCTCGCGAGAACGAGAGGCTTGTGCTGCGCGAGAGAGGGGTGCCTGAGGGGAGGGCGTGTGCGTGGGTTGGTGTTAGGTCTGAGTTGAGGATGTACACGTCCCGGCTTGTCTGGGCTGGTCGTAAGCCTGCGGGTGTGTCTAGTGCAGATAGGGGGCCTTACGGAGGTCGAGACGCAGAGCGCGTCGTCGTCGATCCACTGCACAGCCCGCACACCGCCGATCGGGACGCCCGCAACACGCACGTCGTCCCCTCCGAGCTCGAACACCTTTGGCCCATCAGCTCAGCCTTTCGCTGACGTCCGGATCGCCTACCTTGAGCTCGTCCGCACTCCACACAGCCCCCTTCGCCCCGCGCATACACGCCCCCCTTACCTCCACCCCGTCAAACACCCTTGCGCGCACGGCCGGCGCCGACGCCAGCGCGGCGGGCAGCGGGAGCGCCTCGGCGGAGCGGCCCGCGAGCGCGCGGAACGGGTTCGGCAGGTGCAGGCTGCTGCCCGTAGCCTCCTTCTCCTTGTGCTCCGTTGCCGGTGCGGGTGCGGGTGCGAGATCGGGGAAAGCGCAGAGCGCGCCGTCCGCGCCGACGTACGCGCGCTCGTTCGCCGCGAGCGCGCCGGGCAGCGGGAGCGTGCGGACGTGCGTGATCGAGTCTGCCGCGAGCGCCTCGAGCACCGCGATGCAGGCAAGGGCGCCGTCGTCCGGATCGCTGTCCCATGAAGATCCGAGCGCGAGGAGCGCCCCCGGCTCCGCGCCGGGCACGAGCGCGGCCCACCTTGTCCCCGCCGGCTCACGCAGCGCGCAGCTCGCGAGGAGGGCGCCGGACGCGCCGTCGAGCAGCGCCACGTCCCTGGCCCATCAGCACCTGCCTACCTCACTCACTCGAGCGCGGATATACACAACACACGCACCCCCTGTCGCTGAGCACGCCGATCTGCGCGCCGTGCGCGAGCGCGAGCACGCCGACGACGCCGGGCACGCGCGCGCTGAAGCGCAGCGTCGCGCGCGCCGCGTCCTCCACTGGCGGCGCAGGCGGTGGAACAGCGGCGGCGGCGGACAGTGCGCCGGGCCCGAGGCTCATCTGCCGCGTCGGTGTGCGCAAGGCCGAGAGCCGGATGGGCGAGGTCTCGTCCCCGAACTCGCCACCCGTCGGCGCGCTCGCCTGCGCGCGCGACACGCCCGCGATCGCGCGGGGCGTGCGCGGCGCAAAGCCGCTGCCGTGTGCCGTCTTGTGGGATAATGTCGAGGTCGTCTTGTGGGATAGTGCCGAGGCTCTGCTAGAGACGGAGCTCGGGCTCGCCGGGCGCGACGCCTGAAAGTGCAGCGGCGCCTCGCGCGGCAGCAGCGCAAACACGTAGAGCGCATGCGTGTCCGCGAGCGCCGCGCCGGCTGCCCACGCGCCGAGTAGCTTGCCGCCGGGGACGGGCGCGCCGTCGAGCGCGATCTCGACCTCGAGTGCAGACGTCATGAAGATAGGCGCCCGTCCCTTGGCCTCTGATGTTCAAGAAGCCGCTCGCCGAGCTCAAGACCTCCGGTGTGTCGTGCGCATGTACAAAAGGCGTACGGGGCTGACGGACGAAAGCGCCGCTGCGGACGAGCGACCGGCGCAAGCTGCGCGCGCAGCTCGCCGCCGCGCACGCGCTCGCGCCCGACGCGGCGGACGCGCTCGTCCCCGACGGGCTGCTGTCCGCAAAGTTCGCGACGCACCTCGGCGAGCCTGGTGTCCGTGCTCCGCTCTCCTCTCTCCATACGCGGGCTGATGGGTGCAGACGGTGTACACGTCGCGCGAGGGCGATCCGCTGTGGTTCGGCCTGCGCGATGCACCCGCGCTCGTCCCGACGGGTGTGTCCGTGCGCCCGCCGATCCACAGCGCACGCTGAAGGGCGCACAGTCTACACGCTCCGGAAGGCGCCCGCGCTCCTGCCGATCCTCACCGCGCCGACACACGTCCTACCCGTCCTCCAGGGCGGCGCGGACCTCATGGCGCGCGGCGGTACACTTTCCCCTCCCCTCCTCCTCCACTCCTTCTCACTTACCCCTCCCATAGTGATCACACACCCGCCGGGACTCGAGCCCGGGGCGCTGGTGGCAATCGCACCGCATGGGGGCGCGCCCGCGGCGGTGGGCACCATGGCCGTGCCCAGTACGTCGCTGGACGATGAAGAGGCCGCGGGTAAGGCGGTGCGCGTGCTCCATGTGTGGCGGGACTATTTGTGGGCGCTCGGTAAGGGCAGGGACGCGCCGCCGCCGGAGATCGCACCCGAAGCACCCCCACTCGCGCCCGCGGAGGATGCTGCACCTGCCGAGGAGACACTAGCCACCGAAGACACAGAGCCGCAGCTCACGCCCGACGGTCCCTCTCCCCTCATCCCCCCCCTCCCCGCCTAACCTAACACCCGCCCAGAGACGTCCACCCTCCTACGCACCGCCCTCTTCCACGCCATCCACACCACCCTCGCCTCCCCGCCCCAAGGGACATTCCCCATGCCAGCGAGCACGCTCTACACATTGCACCTCCTGCCCGCGCGGCCCGCCTGGGCGCCGCGTGCGGACGTGAAGAGCTCATCGCACAAGACGCTCGGCGCGTTCCTGAAGGCCGCGGAGAAGGACGGGCTGCTCACCCTGAAGCACGACGGCAAGGTCACGCGCGTCGTGCGCCTGACAGAACAATATATCTGATGACCAAAACAGGTCGCGAGTGTCGCGAAGGAGCACGCGGAGTACGCGGGCTACAAGCCGTACCGGACCGTCGCGCAGGACGCCGAGCGCGCGAAGAAGGCCGCGGCGCGCGCGAAGGAGGAGGAGCTCGCGGGGCGCGAGATGGACGTCGCGGAGCTGTGGAAGCCGCACGGCGCGTCGCTGCGCCTCTTCGACGCGCTGTCGCTGTCGTACCTCCCCTCCCCCCAGTCCCGTATATTTACTGACGGGGAGGACAGGACGGACGCGCTCTACCCCGCGCACGAGCTCAAGACGCTGCTGGCAGACTACGTCGCCACACAAAACCTCGCGAACGCGCACGACCAGGCCTTCGTGAACGCACACGCGGATAACGTGCTCAGCACCGCGCTCGGCCTCCCCGCAGACGCGGAGTTCGTCCGGCGCGACGCGCTGCTCCCCGCGCTGTGCGCGCGCATGCAGGCCTGGCACGCCTTCGCCGGCGCTCCGCGGTGCGCCCCCTCTTTTTTCTTCGCGAGGTGGGGTGCGAGGGCTGAGGGGGCAAAGGGTGGGCGCGCTCGCGCCGATCCGCGTGCAGCAGGCGGTGCGCGCGGGCCGCAAGACGGCGACGCTCGTGAGCGGGTTCGAGGCCTTTGGGCTGCAGGCGCCGGCGCTAGCGGAGGCGCTGCGCGTGCGCTCCGCCGGCGCGACCACCGGTGCGCTCGCTCGTGTGATTGGGTAGAGCGAGTGGCTGAGGGGGAAGCGCACCAGTGCAGGACTTGCCGGGCAAAGACAAGGGCCAGCAGGTGCTCGTGCAAGGCGCGCAGACGGACGCGGTCGTCGCGGAGCTGGTGGGCAGGGGCGTGCCGCGGAAGTGGATCGCGGCGCAGGGGCTGAAGAAGGAGGGGAAGAAGAAGAAGTGAGGATGGGTGTGATGCGCTTGTATTGCTTGAGCACGAGAGAAGCCGGTGTGGCGCGTGCATCCTTGCCTCGAGCGGCCATTCGATCATGCAGCAGGACCAGGCGGCAGACATCACCGACGCGACGACCGCCCTCGACGCGTGCGTGCCGCGTCCCGTCGTCGCGATCGCGCCGCGCTGAGCCGCGATCTAGTGTGCCCGACGCGAAGACGCGGCGATATGACCGCCAGCTGCGGTGCGCTCCCCCACGCACACACCCTCACCCGATCGCGGCGCTGAGCGCGCTACACGCAGGCTGTGGGCGGCGACGGGGCAAGCCGCGCTCGAGGGCGCGCGCGTGCTCGTCGCGGGCGCGTCCGCGACGGCCTGCGCGGCGCTCAAGAACCTCGTCCTCCCGGGCGTCGGGCACTTCACGCTGCTCGACGCCGCGCGCGTGTCCGGCGCGGACGCGGGCAACAACTTCTTCCTCGACGGCCCGCGCAGTATTGGGAAGAGCCGCGCGGAGGAGGCGGTGCGCCTGCTGCGCGAGCTGAACGACGGCGTCGACGGCGTCGCGGACACGCGCGCGCTCGGTTCCGTCCTCGCGACTGAGGAGGGCCGCGCGTGGATCAGGGGCTTCTCGCTCGTCGTCGTGCATAATGCGCCGACGGAGGAGGTCGAGCAGCTTGCACAGCTGCTGTGGACGGACGGCACGCCGCTCGTCGTCGTCCGCTCCGCGGGCTTCATCGCCGAGTTCTTCGTGCAGTACCGGCGGCACGAGGGTGCCCCCCTCCCTCCCCCGCTTGTGCGAAATGTGCTGATGGGAGACAGTGATCGAGACGCACTCGGACGAGCGCGGCGCGCTGCGGATCGACCGCCCGATCCCCGCGCTCGCGCAGTGGGCCGCCGAGCTCGACCTCGGCGCCATGGACACGACCGAGCACAGCCACATCCCGTACGTCGTGCTGCTCGTGCGCGCGCTCGACGACTGGAAGAAGACCGTAACGCCCGCCCTCGCCCCACGCCTGTTGCTATCGCAACTCACACGGCAATGCAGCACGACGGCAAGCCGCCGAAGACGACCGCGGAGAAGGACGCGTTCAAGTCCCAGGTGTTTGAGATGCGCATCAAACCAGACGAGGAGAACGTCGACGAGGCCTTCCGCTCCGCCTACCGCGCCTACCCGTTCTCCGCGCTCCCCTCGGAGATCGCCGACCTCCTCGCCTCTCCACACTTGAACGCGGTCACCGCGTCCGCGCCGGTGTTCGACCGCCTGCTCTTCGCGCTCC
This sequence comes from Limonomyces culmigenus, assembly GCA_002233555.1. Classification (NCBI taxonomy): domain Eukaryota; kingdom Fungi; phylum Basidiomycota; class Agaricomycetes; order Corticiales; family Corticiaceae; genus Limonomyces; species Limonomyces culmigenus. The sequence goes on along the minus strand of LCTX01000099.1, from coordinate 1,092 downwards.
GCGCATTCGTGCACGAGCATGGCGTGCTCCCGCTCAGCGCGGCGCTCCCGGACATGCACGCGGACACGGCGAACTACGTGCGCCTGCAGACGCTGTACAAGGCGCGCGCGAACGCGGAGCGCGCGCAGCTCGCCGCGCTCGTCCCCGGCGCGGTCGACGACGCGCTCCTCGACGCGTTCGTGAAGAACGCGCATGCGCTGCGGGTGCTCGACGGCGCGCGCTTCGGCACGCTCGATGCGGATGCGGATGCCGTCGGTACGTACGCTTGCCTCCGCACTGAGGAGAGACAGAGGCTGATGCGGGAGCAGCGAACGCGATCGCGGGCGCGACGTACCCGCGCGAGCCGATCACGCACTTTGCGCTCTCCGCGTTTGCGGCCGCCACCGCGGGCAAGGCGGACGCAAAGCCGACGCTGCCCGAGCTGCGCGCGGCGTTCGACGTGCTCGTCGGCGCCGCGGGCGCGGAGCTGCCCGCGAAGGAGGTCGACGACTGCCTCGGCGAGCTGTGCGTGTCCGGATACTGGGGCAAGGGTGGATAGATGGAGGCTGATGAGACACAGGGTGCGCGCGCCGAGCGCGGAGCTGCCGAACGTCGCGGCGTTCCTGGGCGGCCTCGTCGCGCAGGAGGCGATCAAGGTCATCACGAAGCAGTATGTGCCGATCAACGGGTACTGCATTGTTGATCTTGTGTCGACGTTCACGGGGATCGTGCGGTGAGGGGTGGGGTAGAAGTGCAATGCATGCTGCTGTTTCTTGCACGGGGGGAGAGGATGAGCGTGTAGAGACAGCGACTCTTGTCTGCTAAGAGCTTGGACGGTACCGTCTGATATGCACGGTACCTCTTTGATTTCCTAGCGCTCATCAACAGGCCATCGGCTCAATGAAGGAAGGAGGAAGAGCATTGCGCTCCAGGAAATCCTACAGTTGGGTAGACGGCCATGACGAATTCCTCAGCGAGCAGTCTCCCGACCTATATGTGTGATTAGTGGTGGATTTAGGAGAGTAACGGATTGTGGAATGATGCAGAATGCATTTCGCATCCGTGTCTTTGAAGGTGGGCAGCCCCGGGTCAGAAATCGGCGGTGGCGTCGGC